>PVJN01014467.1:0-46523 GCA_004026805.1 Lasiurus borealis | reverse complement strand
GGATATAAAATTGAAATTCCCAGACAACAGTATTATGGTTACACAGGGGAGGTTCAGGGGGTAGTAAAGGGAGCCAAATGTATGATGACAATAGATGACTTGACTTTGGGTGTTGGGCTCACAATGTAATATACAGATGATGTATTATAAAATGTATACTCACACTTATGTAATCTTACTAACCAATGTCACCCCAATATATTTAATAAAATAAATAGATAAAAATAAAAGCCTCTTTTGAAACATTGCCAGGACATAAACAAGTACTGCCACCATTTGCTCTGGAAGAACATTTTCTCTGTCAGATCAAAGATGAACCAGCACTCCAAGTAACCTAGCCTGATTGCATTGACTTAACAAATGAGAAAACGGGAGCACAGACGTGCTCAGATCTGCCCTGATTTGACACAGCAAAAGCCAGTGTGGTGCCTTCCATGTCAAAAAAAAATAAGGCTAATTGCTTTTCTGTTTACTGCACCAACCGCAGAATCAGGAGGCCTTTGTATTTTGTACGCAAAGAAGTAAACCCAGAAGTAATGGGCTGACACAAAGAGCCCACCTGATTTTCCACAACTGAATCTTTTGAATATTCAAGTTGAATATATATGATTTAGCAAAGAGGAAAAATATAGGCTGGGACAAAAGTACATTTACAGAAATGAAAATAATACAATAATTAATAAATAATACAAGAACAAACTCTGTTTCACATACTCAAAACTGTAAACCTGCTTTTGTCCTGCACTGTATAGAGAATTTACATTTATTTTAGACTGCATTAAGGTTCTGAGGCTTCCGAAACCATTTTCTTAAAAGAAGAATCTCTCTAGAAAGTTTGTTTGGCAAGGCATGCAGTCAGATCTGATGGGACCTGGTTTGCATTTCCCTTTTCCTAGTGCAAAGGACCTCAGTCATAATTGAGTCTGTGGCTATAGCAGGTCCTGTCACAGCCAAAGAAAGCAGCAACTGAGAGAACATGGGAGAGAATGCCAGCAGCCACCCTGGAGCAGTGGTCATTAACCAATGTCTCAGAACCTAGACAGAGTAGTTTGGAATGCCACCCGCTGGCAGACCTATAAGCATTTCTAGCTTAAATGGAGATTTGGTTTTCCTCTTTGAATACCTGCAGGAACAAGCAATTAATTTATGGACTGATTAATGGTGTCTTCAGGTCTATTGTCAAAGATACTCATTCAGTCATGTTGAATGACTTCATTAAAGTCATTAGACTCATTAATAAATAATGTGGTTGGATGTCACAGAACTTGTACTTCATAATAAAAACTAAGCTAAGTCTGGGGGGAGGGAGTGGCCGGGGAGAGGTCCATGGGAGGAAAAGGAGACATACATAACACTTTAATCAATAAAGAACTTAAAAAAATTAAGACTGAGAAGATCGTGGAGAAAAGAAAAAAAAAACTAAGCTAAGTCAACATTTCTCTGAAACATTTAGAAAGAAAATGAGAAAAATAGAATTAATTCCAGAAATAATTTTCCCCCTGAGTCAAAAATCACCAGTCTTCAAGTCTATATGAGATAAACTTTGGACATGTACCAAGAAAGTATTGGAATTTTCATGATATTTCTTTGAATCTGCAAAAGTAAGAAGAAAGTTACCCTGGACACATTGATGTACTCAGTGATGCTGGTGTTCTTGCTCTGACCACATTCCCATGGTCATTTGTCATGAGGTATACTGAGGTTTTCTATGGTGTCACGGATGGACAGTGCCCTCATGCCTCCATCTCATTTTACATTCAACAAATAGTCACTGACAGTCTCCTATGTGCCAGACCCCATTTTTGATCATTCAGATACCGCAACGTTCTCTCATAGGAAATACATTCTCATAAGGCAAGGAGCTCAGCTAAGTAGATATAGGCAGCTTTTATTTACTTTTCATTGATTTAACTAATTCTACTTAAGCCCACACAGATCCAGGATAGATCACGTTGTTAAAGCTTAACAAACTTAAGAAGATGGAATGAAAGTAAATATCCATAACAGTGAGAAAATGGGAAAGTTCACAAATACATGGAAACTGAACCACACACTCTTCAACAACCATTGGACCAAAGAGGAAATCAAAACTAAATTTTAAAAAACATCTAAGACAATTGAAAATGAGCCCAGCCGGTATGGCTCAATGATTGGGCATTGACCTGTGAACTGAGGTCACTGGTTCCATTCCCAGTCAGGGCACACGTCCAGGTTTCAGGCTTGATCCCCAGTAGCGGGTATGCAGGAGGCAGCCGATCAATGATGTTTCTCTTCCATCGATGTTTCTATTTCTCTATCCTCCTCCTTTCCTGTCTCTCTAAGAACTATACATACATATACACATACACACACACACACACACACACACACACACACACATATATATATATATACATACACATATATATGTATGCATGTATGTACATATGAAAATTATGGAATGCAACAAAAGTTGTTAGTAATTTTTTAAAAGTTCATAGTTGGGTAAAAGAAAGTGGTTACCAAGGTGGCAGAATTTTCTCCATCTAAGAAAGTTTGTCCATGATTTTTGGAGTCTAAAGTTGTGTTCATTTCATGAATTTATTACACTTGTTGGACTCCCCTGTTGCCTGCCCTTTGGGTGGTAAGCAGAAATGAAATAAAGCAAAAGATTTACCCCTAGAAGTGACAGGTGCCTTCTGGTACCGAGAGGGGAGAGGTGCACAAGTAAAGATACCTGTTTTGTGTGGTACAGAGTGCTTGAGACTTGACTTAGACAGTTCGTCACTAGGAAGGCTTTAATGAATTCACAGATGAGCTTCAAGGGACAGAACAGTTCCCTAAAATACAAGCAAAATGATGCAAATGCACATTTTTACAGGAACCCAGACTAGCAAAGGGTTCAATCCATGTCCTGACTGAGAATGGAACCAGTGACTTCATCAGAGGGAAGCAGTATGAGGGAGAATCAAGGAGAAACATTTTCTGGGGTGAAGAGAGAGTGAGGGTGGAGGAGAGATAGAGACAGAGAGAGAGAAAAGAGAGAGAAGGAGGGAGGGAGAATAAGTATGTCTGCACAATTGCTGAAGGACTGGCAGAAACTTTTTATTGAGATGTAGTTTTAACCATGTCCTCTACTTTTTCAATGCATTTTAATAAAGATTTTATTATGTGATTATGTATAGTTGAGGTCAAGATGAGAGAATGAGAATGTGTTTACCAAACTTATGAAGTTTTATCTCCAACTATAGGCCTGATGCACAAAATTCATGCATGGGTAGAGTCCCTAGGCCTGGCCACTGATCCAGTGCCTATCGGGGGCCTTCTGGCTGCCAGCCGGGGCCTCATTACCCCAGCTGCCAGCTGCTGGCCAGGGCCTCTTTCATTCCATGCCACCCCCTGGTAGTCAGCACATGTCATAGCAAGCGACTGAACTCCTGGTCTCCCTGTCAAACTCCTGAGGGGACAATTTGCATATTAGGGGCATATATATATATATATATATATACATATATATATATATATATATATATATATATATATATATATATATATTGTAAGATTTTCCTGTCTTATCCTTGGTACTTGCACTAGGTAGCTACTTTCAGTCATTTGAATTCAGATAACTGGTCTCATATGCCCATTAAGTTTCTGGGTTTGTTTCCATTTTGAGTTGTTGGCTTAATGGATTTGACCATAGCATTTTATAGTCATGTGTCAGTTAATGATAGGGATGCATCCGAGAAATGCATTATTGGCAAATTTTGTCATGTACAAACATCATAGAGTGCACTTACACATCTATATAAATTTAGATGACATAGCCCACTACACACCTCGGCTATAGGGTATAGCCGATAGTTCCTTGACCACAAGCTTGTACAACATGTTGCTGGATTGACTACTGTAGGCAATTATAACACATGGCAAATATTTGTATATCTAAACATATTTAAGCATAAAAATGCAACAGTAAAAATATTGTGTAAATGATTATAAATCTTTTATAAAATGCTTATAAAAGATTATCAATGATACACTTGTTTAGGGCATTTAACCATGAATGGAGCTCATAGGCCTGGAAGTTGCTCTGAGTCAGTGAGTGAGTGGTGAGTGCATGTGAAGACCAAGGACATTACTGTCCACTACTTTACAGTTTATGAACACTGTACACTTAGAGTACTAAACTTCTTTAAAAAATGTTTTTCTTCAATAATAAATTAACCTTTGTACTTTATACACTTTTTAATATTTTTAACTCTTTTGCAAAAACACTTAAAATACAAACACATTGTACAGCTGTACAAAAATATTTTCCTTCTTTACATTGTTATTCTATGAGCCTTTTTCTATTTAAAAGATTTCTTCTCTTTCACTTTTAAGCTTTTGGCTTAAAAACTGTTTAGACACAAACACACACTAGCCTAGGCCCACACAAGGTTAGGATCACCAATATCACAGTTTTCCTCCTCTACATCCTTCCCACTGGAAGTTCTTAGGGGCAATAATAGCTGTCATCTTCTATGATAACAACACCTTCTACTGCAACACTTCCTGAAGGGCCTGCCTGAGGCTTTTCTGGAGGAAGTGCTATCCTTTGCAGAAAGCACTAAGATGTTACTAAGCTACAACATCACTAGGCTACAACATCACTAGGCGACAGGAATTTTTCAGCTCAATTATAATCTTACTAGAGTCCCACTGCATGTAATTCATGCACGAGTAGGTTCCTAAAGGCTGCTGGCTGCTGGCTGGGGTCTCCCTTCCCCAGCCACCAGCTGCCAGCCAGAGCCTCCCTTCATTCCGCGCTGCCACCTCATGGTCAGTGCATGTCATAGCGAATGACTGAACTCCCAATGGGACACTTTGTGCATTAGGCTTTTATATATACACTAGAGGCCTAGTGCACAAAATTCATGCATGGAGGCGGAGGGGAGGTGTCCTTCAACCCAGCCTATATCCTTTCTAATCTGGGACCCCTCAAGAGATGTCCCACTGCCTGTTTAAATGGGCAGTCGGACATCGCTTTCACAATCCAAGACTGCTGGCTCCCAACTGCTCACCTGCCTGCCTTCCTGATTGCCCCTAACCGATTCTGCCTGCAAGCCTGATCACCCATTAACTGTCCCCTGCCAGCCTGTTGCCCCTAACTGCCCTCCCTTGTGGGCTGGTCCTCCCTAAACTTCTCTCCACTACAGGCCTGGGTCCTCCCCAACTACCCTTCACTGCAGACCTCGTCACCCCCAACTTCCTTCCTCTGTCAACTTGGTCACCCCTAACTGCTCTCCCCTGCTGGCCTGATAGCCCACAACTGCCCCCCCCACCCCCGCTTGCCGGCCTGGTCCCTGCCAATTGTCCTCCCCTGCTGGCCATCTTATGGTGGCCATTTTGTATCCACATGAGGGCAGTCATTTTGTGTGTTGGAGTGATGATCAATCTGCATATTACTCTTTTATTAGATAGGATAGAAGCCTGGTGTATGGGTGAGGGCCAGCTGGTTTGCCCTGAAAGATCATGGTGGGTGTTCTCTTGGGGTATGGAGCAGCCTGGGTGAAAGGCCTATGGTGTTTTGCAGACTGGCCATACCCTCCAGCGACCCAAGCAGAGACCCTGGTATCTGGGATTTATTTATCTTCTACAATTGAAACTTTATAGCCTTCAGCAGAGGCCTGGGCCAGCCAGGGTCTGTGGAAAACTTGGCTTCCTCCGTTGCCAGGGCAACCCAAGCCTCCCTCTTGCTCTCTCTCGGGCAGTAGCCATCTTGGTTGGGTTAATTTGCATACTCGCTCCTGATTGGCTGGTGGGTGTGACTCGTGTGCATGACTTGTAGGTGCAGCAGAGGTAGATAAATTTGCACATTACTCTTTTATTAGATAGGATAGATGGGATGGCATTGTATATGAGGTCCATGGTACTTTCACTGTTTCCTCTATTTTCCTTGTAGAATTTTATCTTTTAGCTTATTTTCCTCTTTTTTTTTTTTTTTTTTTTTGGTCTCAGATACCTTCTAATCTTTTACTTTTAAAAGGAAGAAAAACTAGAGCAAGGGAGATAGTCTTAAGCACAGTCCAGCTATGAAGGAATGAATTTTTATTCCCCATTTTCCTCCCCAAGGCTCTCACCGTGTAGCAAGCACAGCTGCAGGTTTATGGTAGGTATGTGGGATAAAATCAGATTTCCAGGAAAGCCTCTTTTTAAACTGATTTGGGGTTCTGATGTGCACAGTAACTTGAAAACAAATGTGTACGCACACAAGCAAGAAGTCCCTGTCCTACCATCATCACGAGAACAAATTACAAATGCAAACATCATAACTGCTCTTTCCCACCTCTAAAATTGGATTTGACCATCGCATAACTCCACATTTTTTCTTGGAGTGGCTAATATATAGCCCAAGTAAATAGACCCCAAGTAAATCACGAAGCAGTCAGTTTGTTGGGCATCTTGACATCTTTCTTGAATATCAAACATTTGGCGTTTACTGTGCAGACATGAATGAAGCATAATTCGTGCCATCAATATGATTACAACTTATTATGACATGCAGCCTGTGCGTGGAGTCCTCTGTCTGGCACAGGCCTGGCACTGATTGAATAAGAGAGCAAATTGTGTTTAATTGTATGTGCAACTCTATGCTGTAGGTCTAATGACTTCTTGGTTGCCATTGGTTCGGTCTTACACTCATTATTCATGAGTGGTCTTATCACTGGCGCCTCTGATTCGAGGTCCACACCTCAGACAAGTCTCATAGAGTGGGTCTGATATCAATTTTCATATTTCAAAGGGCCATTTCTTAGATACTTAAACTCTGAAATCTTTTTCTGCACTAACATTTAGTTCTGTTTTTATAGTTGGAAAGGTATTTCTAGCATGTTACCAACTTTGTGTGTGTGTGGAGATGACAACATATCTATATTTGTAATTATGTTGGTTAATCTGTACATATAATGATTTTAAAAGACAGTTTTTATTAATGAATTGTATACTTTGTTACCTTGGATATTAACACTGGTTGGACTTCGTTAATATAGGCTAGATATGGTAAGTGAATGGATCTATGCTTGCCTTATTCCCTTATTTTGCTCTTTCATCTACATCTTTAACTACAGCTGGCAAACTCTCTCCAAACAAAGTGCTTTTTATGTTTTAATCATTTATTTGGTATACTTAAAGGAAAAAACAAACCACTAAATTTAATTTAATATTACATTAAAATTTAAAATACTAGTAGGGCTTAATTCTTCATTTTACATGAGAATTGATAATAGCCTTCTATTATGCAGCAGTTTCTCTTATTCACTGTGTTTACAGTATGTGACTTAAAAATATATGTCAAGTCAGGAAATTACAATGACCTTTCCCATGTTGTCTGAGGTGAAAGAATCCTTTACGTGCATCTCTTGACCCTGGAGCTTTTGGTGGTGGTGAATATGTTCTAGGGTAGAGATACAAAAGTGGGAAGTTGAGAGAGGACTTTGGACATAACGAGAAGATCAGAGGGGAGCAGTCTGAGGGGGAATCAAGGAGAAACATTTTCTGAGGGAAAGAGAAAGTGAGGGTGGAGGGAGAGATAGAGACAGGAAGAGAGAGAGAGGAGAGAGAAGGAGGGAGGAAGGAAGGGAGGGAGAATAAGTATACTAGTGGTACCTCAAGATACGAGTGCCCTAACATACGAGATTTTGAGATACGAGCGGTGGAGGGAACGATTTTTGCTTTGAAATACGAGCAACATTTGAGATAGGAGTAATCGTGCGGATTGGCCGGCTGCACATGACCCACCATTTTACCGAGACTCGAGCATCTCATAGTTTCCCACTCCTCAAGGTTATGGAACAAATTAAACTCGTATCTCAAGGTACCACTGTATCTGCACAACTGCTGAAGAAACTTAATCTGAGTTGGATAAAGAAGGATTGGGAGAAACTTTTTATCGAGATGTAGTTTTAACCCTGTCCTCTACTTTTGCAATGCATTTTAATAAATATTATGTGATTGTGTGTAGTTTAGATCAAGGTGGGAGAACGAGGGGTGTGAAGAGAGCAGAGTGCCTGAAGACTGGCTCTTCTGTGAATAACACATCCAACAGCAACTTGGGCTTACTCCTCACGGTGACAGGATGCTATGACCTTCCTGTGACATAACGCCCAATACATGAAAAAAGAAAAAAAAAGATAGGAGAATGAGAAATGTGTTTACCAATCTCATTATAATTCCTTAAAAACATCATCATATATACGTGTGTGTGTGTGTGTGTGTTTATCGTGGAGAGCGAGACCAAACACCGAGGATTTTTTTTTTAAGTATGCCATTTGACAAGGAGATTGGGAACTGTCATTGTATAGTCACATAAAGTCTTCTGCCTCACTAAGAACAAAAGCTTACATTATTTCTCAGGAAGTCTCTTGCTGGATATTGGGGGAATGGCCCCAAATGCTTTGTCAGTAAGAAAGTAATTAAAGAGAGGCAGCACAAGGTCACCCTGGTGATTGGTATCAGAACCAAAGCAAGACCCTGGGTTTCTATTCCTCAGATGCAGGCACTTCCCTTCACCCCATCACTACCCCATCCTTACAGCTCAGGGAGCCCTAGCCTTGGAGTTGAATGCTCTGCAGTCACCATATTGAAATTCTTAATACTTTTTATCTCAGAATTTCTAACTGCAATCCCATGGAATGCTATAATGCCGAAACCAGTCCAGGTTGATTTTCTGATCCTTGCAGCTATAGGATTTGGCATACGTTATAGACCTTGATGAACTAACCACACAGGAAAAGCAAGGATGCTGGCTTGGTACCCTACTGACCAACTACTCCTCTCACATGTTAGAACTGAACTTGAAGATAGCATATCTGTGAGATTTATTTGCATCCAACTTGAAATCTTAGGACGGCCTCCCTTCCCTCTCTAGCACATGGGCATATAAGCTACTTCATCTTTAACCACATGAGGATTTCTAAATGGTAACCTTTTAGAGAAAAAGCACCAGAAACCAACATTTCTAACTTATGAGAACAAAAACAACTGTAGTATTTGTTTAAGGGAGATGGATATTTGTCTTAAATCCTGGCATTAGCAATAATGCAATTGAAAGGAAAGCCACTTCCATCTGGAACAGACTATGACACGTACTGTCCCGTTAATCCAAAGAAGATAAAAAGTACATTATTATTTGGCATGATAAATAATGATGAAGAAGTCGTCTAAAAATTAAAAATGTCGAGTGTTTTCTGAAAAGAAAGAACACACAACGTTTTGGAAAGTTCAGATGAGGCGAACTAATGAAGTTTTCTTCGGTGAAAGGAAGGCTTTATGGCAGGCGGGCACGTTTGTCAGGATTTGAGATCCAGGCTGTAATCTGTGCTGGCATTTTGCTCACGGACCCTCAGGCCCTGCCTTCGCGGTGTGAATTTCTCTTCCGATGCAGATCTCGTTAAGCAGTGTTTGGGGAAACCCCACCCTGGGACTCCGTAAAGCCTCTGCTTCTCATCTCCTCTGGGTCCTGCTAAGAAAGCTTAATGCAGCTGCTTGAAGCCAAGGGCTGCAGCTCTCCTGAGCTCAGCACCCTACAGTGCCACCTGCGCTGGCACTAGCTTTCCGTTCTTTTCCCTTAATGTGATGGTTTCCTTGCCCACTCCTCTCCACCCCCATTACCTCCAAATTGAAAAGACTTTTTTACCATTTGGGGAAAAAAAATCACTTTTTATCTCATCTACTGTAGTTCAGTGTCATTCTACAAGCACTTAAAATTTTTTCTCCCCAACAAATGGAACTGTTAACACTTCACATGTTATGAAGGCATAAGGAGTCTAGGTTTCTTTCCTGGAATTTCCGAAAGGCTCTGTTGCCCGTCGCTGTAAGTCAGCACACGCTTTGTGTTCAGCCCATCAAGCCCAGGGTAGGGCAGCATCAGGAGGATTCCAGTTAGTGTTGCTTGTTTCAAAAGCAAACTAAAGCCCTGGTCACTATGGCTCGGTTGATTGGATGATGTACCATATACACCAAAAGGTTGCCAGTTCAATTCCCGGTCAGGGCACATTCTGGGCTGAGGGCTCCATCCCCAGTAAGGGGCGTGGCAAGAGGCAGCCAAGCTGTTTCTCTTTCACATCTATGTTTCTCTCTCTCCCAAGTCAATAAAAACGTATTTTTAATAAAGAAAAAGCAAGCTGAAGCTCTTCACATACCCAATCTCAAATAATTAGTCACTAATACTGACAGTGTTTACCAAGCCTTTGTTGTGGACCAACCAAAGCAAATGCTATCTTTCCTGAAAACAGGAGGATACTTAACCATATTCCTGCCAAGAGCAAGTGTTTCCTCTAAGTCAGCGGTTCTCAACCTATGGGTTGCGACTGCTAGCAGGGTAGCCTAAGACCTTTGGAAAACACAGATATTTACATTACGATTTAATAACATAGCAAAATTACAGTTATGAAGTAGCAACAAAAATAATTTTATGGCTGGGGGTCACCACAACATGAGGAACTGTATTAAAGGGCCGCGGCATTAGAAAGGTTGAGAACCACTGCTCTAAGTCATTTACAGTACAGGCAGAGCATGTGTGTAAATGCAGGGCAGGAGGTCATTTCATTTTTATGTATGATGGACATTAGCCAATGTTTTGTGCTCAGAGAAAGGCTAAAAAACAGAACACCTATTTGTGCGTTCCTCACTTCTCACCATTTACATTAATTGTAAAAGAACTGCAAAATTGCAGATTCATTGTACCTACCTGTGAGTTTCAGAGATAAGATGTGTTTTGAGGTAAACAAACAAAAAAACATTCTTTGTATTATACAAACCTGGCTCCAGGAGAAAAGTCAGCCCTAGACCTTGAGAGGAAGTTTGTAGAACTATTGGCATGATAAATAATGATTCTATCCTGACTTGCTTAACATTCAGGTTGGATTAAAATGACTTTAATCAGTCAACAAATTAAGCATTTACAGGAAAGTGCACGGCTCATGATCCTGTGCACTGGAAGTTGACATGTGTCACAGAAGTCTCTTCTCTGTCATCAAGACTTTGACAGGGTGGAGAATCAACTCATACCACAACACATACATTTCCCGACCTCCCTGGAGAGCATGCATGTGTCTGGAAGACATACAAATAGCCCTGGGATTTCTTCTAAAGAAGCCCAAAATTTCCTGGACAGCTACATGTCCAGTGTGCTTAACAAGTCCCATAAGAGGCTTTCCCTAAATGTCTCAGTTCTAACTCCTCATGGGAGGCCAGAGGCCACATGACTTCAATCCTTCTGAAGGTTCTGGGTGCCAGAATCAGCGCACAACAAGAGCCAGTCATGAGCATAATAGTGAAGTAAGCAAAGATGATCTCATCCTAACCTTCTCCTTAGGGAATAAACTAGATCTTTCCATGAAGAGCTAATGATCTATGCTAGTATGTTTGTTTTAATTGTGGCTGTCCATGGAGAAACTGGGTAGGATTTCTGGTATAATTTCTGGAAGTATAAAATAATAATAAATGCAGACACAGATTTGGAGTCAGAGAAACCTGGGTTAGCTTCAATTCCTGTACTTAATATTTGTGTGATCTTAGGCAAGATGACTAAATTGCCTTGAATCTTTCTTTTTCTATAAGATGGGAAATAATAGTATTAAATATCTCATTTAAGACAATTGCTGCAATGACTTGAACAAACCAACCCAGGTTGTAAGTGAGAGATTGGGGACTCAGTTTCACTTCTTAAGTCAGTACTCTTCACCAGGGGATAACTTGACTTCAGCACATCCCATCATCACCACATCAGACCCACAGACTTTGTGGACTCTGATTATTACAATGTGCTGAGAGGCTGGTGACAACTCTTCACAGGGAAAATGGAAATTCCCAAGAATTTAGTGATGGTTCAGTATTAGTGTGGGCTAACCTGCTGGCTCAAAGCCCAAAGAAGACAACGTGGTACTAAGAAATTTTTCCATTCCTTCATAATCTCATTTGTGCATTTTGATCAAACATCCTATCTAATAAAAAAGTAATATACAAAATAACCATCACTCCATTATGCCCACAAGCCACACCCACCAGCCAATCAGGAGCAAGTATGCAAATTAATCCAACCAAGGTGGCTTCAGCCACAGAGAGAGCAGAAGGGATGCTTGGGTTTCCCCAGTAATGGAGGAAGCCAAGCTTTCTGCACATCCTGGCCAGCCCAGGCCTCCACTCCAGGCTACAAAATTTCAATTAAAGAAGATAAATAAATCCCAACAAAACTGGCAGCAGCCACAGAGCTGGAGAGAGCAGGAGGCTTGAGTTGCCCAGGGTGATGGAGGAAGCCAAGCTTTCCGCACACCCTGGCTGGCCTAGGCCTCCACTCAAGGCTACAACGATTCAATTATAGAAGATAAATAAATCCCAAATACCTGGGCCTCCACTTGGGTCACCAGGGGGTGTGTCTGGCCCGCAAACCACCGTAGGCCCCTTGCCCAGGTTGTCCCACACCCCAAGGGAACCCCACCCTGATCTAGGACACCAGCTGACCCTCTCCCATGCACCAGGCTTCTATCCTATCCAATAAAAGAGTAATATGCAAATTGACCATCACTCCAACACACAAGATGGCTGCCCCCATGTGGTCAAAGATCCTGCCCCCATGTGACATAAGATGGCCAGCAGGGGAAGGCAGTTGGGAGGGACCAGATCTGCAAGGGAGGGCAGTTATGGGTGATCAGGTCAGCAGGGGAGGGCAGTTGGGGTAATCAAACCTGCAGAGGAAGGCTGTTAGAGGTGACCAGTTGGCAGAGGAGGGAAGTTGGATGTGACTGGGCCTGCAGGGAAGGGCAGTTGTGGGGGACCCAGGCCTGCAGGGGAGAGCAGTTGGGGTGGGGGGACCAGGCCTTTAGGGAGGGCAGTTAGGAGTGACCAGGCCTTCAGGGGAGGGCAGGGGAGGGCAGTTAGGGGCAAACAGGCTGGCAATGGAATAGTTAGGCATCAATCAGACTGGCAGGGAATAGACTATGGGGTGATCATGTTGGCAGGCAAAATCAGTTAGGGGCAATCAGGAAGGCAGACAGGTGAGCAGTTGGGAGCTAGCAGTCCTGGATTGTGAAAGGGATGTCCCAGATTGGAGAGGGTGCAGGCTGGGCTGAAGGACATCCCCCCCATCCTGTGCATGAATTTTGTGCACCAGGCTTCTAGTCTATATATATAAAAGGCAAGCTACCGGAATGCCAAAAAAACAAGAACAACTGGAATGACCAGAACCAGCAGTTACTTTGATATGCATTGCAGTCCTGATCAGCCTTCCCCCAGTCAGGGGTGGGGCTGGTGGTGGACCTCCCATGTCTGCAAACCCTGGCTGGCCTGGCCCTGATCAGCCTGATTGGGGCAGACCAGCTGGACCCCACCTGTGCACGAATTCATACACTGGGCCTCTAGTTCTTTATGAAGGCTGTGGAAAGAAGGTTTACATAAACTATGGTTGAGTTAGGTTTGTAGTTGTATGTTGCATTCATTTAACATAAAATCAGATTTGAACCAAAACAATCAGCTTATTTTCTTAAAGGTCTTTGATACTCTTTAAAAGATCGTTTTTCCACACTATTTAGCCTGAGGGATTTTTCCCACATAAATTTTGCTTGGCATTTGAAAAAGTTATTTCTTCTCAATAAATAAATCTGTAGTCTTCTCTATATCAATAACCTGAGCTCAAATATAGGAAGGAAAAGCAAGGATGATTAAGAAAGGCCAGAGGGGTAACTTGAGGGTAAAGGAAAATAGAATAATCAACTTTCCTCTATCTCAAATAAGTCTTTATTTTTAAGTAAAACTTATTTTATACTGTTTTCCATTATTGCTTTAAATTCCTGAACTTATCTATCCGTGTGAAAAGTTGTTTTATTTCAAACAAATGCCTTTTGTCAATATCAGAATAGGTATTGTATATTTGTGCTACTATTTTAGAATTTTCAGTGTCATAATAATTAAGATGTTCAGCTTTTCTTTGTAAAAAAAAAAAAGAATCATTTATTTATACATCAAACTAGAGAGAAGGGGCCATTATTGTTGTGTCTTCCTTGGTTTCGTTTCTGAGTGGTTGAGCATCAGTGTTCAGATTTGTGTTTCCTGCATCCCTTTACTTACATTCAGCAGCCTCTCTCTCTCATTTGTGTGGTGAGCACAGAGGACAGCTTTACCTCTGGGTGGAGGTGAGGGGGTCTGGAAATGTCTGATGGCATTGTCTGTATGACACTATTCCAGTTTTCTGAGGAGAGGCCTCAGAAATTTTCATTAGATTCTCAAAGGTACCTGCGCCCAAAATTGGTTTAAACTGCGGTCTCTATTCCTTTTCAGAATTCTTGAGGGCATCACTTCACCTGTCTTTCTCCACCTGTAGGAGGTGTGGTGAAGGCGGGGGAAAGGCTACCATAGGAGTGTTGGCTGTACATAGAAAGGGGTGGAGTGGTCGAAGTGGTCAGAGCTGTCCACCTTGGGGGCACCTGCCTTTCTGATCCAGCCTAGCTTCTCCGGAACATTTCTCCCCTTAGCACTTCAAGTTTTCCATTGGTAAAGTGTGTGTTTGGGCAGGAAAACACCACCTTGCCCTGATTTCATTTTACTGAATTGAGTTAGGCAGAAGGATGAGCTATGTCTTGTGCTGTGTATTTATTAGGTCATTTGGGATTTACATAAATCCTGCTTCTCTTGCTTATTAAACAAGTGAAATTTCCCCTGGGTGTCAAGTACTGTACAAAGTAATAAATTAAATTAAATCTAGCGGCAAAATTCCCCATAGACAAAAAAGCACATTCAGACCCACCAGGGCACTCTTTTCATCAAACATAAGAATTAACTCTATACATGCTAGATCTCCCTCCCTCTGATTCTTCTATCAACCTAGCGGGGTGGCCATATCCAGAAAAAAAAAATGACCTACAAAATATGGCCAGCCTTCGATCTGTTGAGATTTAAATCAAGGGATGTTTATGTCACTTTATTACTGGTTATAGTTAATGTTTAACATGATACATCCACCTAATGTTACATATTTAATTGGCTATTGCTCTTGGAGCTTCTTCTCTCTGAAGAGTCCATAGATTTCAAATAAGTCAACTTTAAATTAAATATCCTAATCCTGAGTAATTGATAAGGAGAATAGAAACAACAAACAGAAGGATATTAAAAGGGAAGGGAGTGTAAATAGTCCAAGTGCTTTATCTTATCTCCTGGGCTTTTATTTATTCTGTTTGATGTCACCACAAATATTTGCTGAGCGCCTTCAGCAGGCTCTATGCCATATATAAGCATAAGGATGAATAAGATAAGGATCGTACCCTCAACCACTGGGGGACACCAGTAACTAAAAACATTGGACTCACAGAAGCAGCAGAGTGGAGGGGGGAGGGTTGTTGCCAGGACCTGAGGGGCAGAGACAATGAGTGATGTTGGTCAAAGAGTACCAACTTCCAGGTATAAGATGAATAAGTTCTAGGGATCTAATGTGACTGTAGATAACAATCCTATATAATAAAAGCCTAATATACAAATTGTCCCCTTGACTAGGAATTCAACCAGCAGGCAGGGCTGGTGGCTACAGTGGCAGCAGCAGGAGGCCAGGGGAAGGGAGGTGCCCAGGGAAAGAAGGTCCTGATGGGCTCTGATCACCAGCCAGCAGCTGCTAGGGACCCTACCTGCACACGAAATCTCATGCACTTGGCCTCTAGTAGTGTGTGTGTGTGTACATACATATACATACATACTATACTAACATTGCTATGAGAAAACAGCTTTAATAGCCTCACTATAACAGTGTGGTAGTTTTGCAAGGTGATGGGTTGTTAATTAACCTTATTATGGTAAACATTTTGCACTATATACACGTATAAATTCATCACATTGTACACCTTAAACTTATGTAGGTTATATGTCGATTATATCTTAATAAACTGGAAGGAAATAGGATTTACCAAACTCACCTTCAACGTCAGCTAGTTAATTCTGTTCAGAATAACTCATATTCCCCCACTTTTAACAAACCCCATCCCGGTTGCCAAACATACCTACACCTTGGAATCCATGTGCTCATAACTTTACCTTCTAAATATTTCAAGCATTCAGATTTAGTTCCATGACTAACTGCTAATGAGAACCCTCTCACCCACACTTCACCAAATCACCCCATTTTCATCATCTCCCCCCTGACAACTGTCCAGAGAGCCTTCATCAATTTGCAAGACGGCCAAGAAAGGGTTCTATCCTTAGACAATAGCGAAGAGACATTTTGAATGTTTAATGGTTAAAGCTGTAGGAAGAAGAAATTAAAACTTTGATTTAAAATGCATTTGCAGGTTTTAATTCCTATTTAAAATTAAAGCAAATGTTCACATTGCAATAAAAACAAGTCTAAATGTCCAATTATAGGAGAATAGTGCAATAAATCTTGATACCTGTATATGTTAAAACACTGTGTACTTTAAAATTTTTAGAAAAGCACTTACTAGTAATGTGGGAAAAATATGTAGTACACAATAAAGTAAGTGAAAGAAGCAAATCACAAAACAGAATGTGCAATATAATTGTGTTGCTTTGTAAAGTGTGTATATGAGTAGAAAAGGATTGAAATATAATCTCAAAATATTATGTAATGAGATCACAAGTGATTCCTATTTCCTTTATACCTTTCTATATTTTCCAAATTTTCAAGCATACATATGTGTTGCTTTCAAAGTAATTATAAAGGCCAAATTGTTTTTAAAAATGGGGAAAAAAAAACATTTTTCTAAAGCCTATTCAAATACCAATAATCTTTTAAAAAATAAATAAAAATAAAACATTGCTTTTGAATCTCACATTTGACTCCAGGACTTGGGGGTGGGGAGTGACTATTGATTGAGGTAGAGAGAGTCAAATTACAAAATAATTTTCCCTTTTTCTTTGGGCTAAATTCATTAACCTGCAGAGAATTCTCTCCTCATTCCCCAGTGTGTCCCTTTCCCTGTTCTTCCCTTATGTACAAGTGGGAGAGTTAGCAACACCCGCACTTGTGCCCAAGGGCCCAATTTCCACCTGTGCCTCCTTCGTCTCAGACCCCACAGGGAACAGCCTCTTTTCGTTCAGAGACAAAGATATGAATCTTTGGGTGGCGGGGAGGGGAAGGGTGGAATAAGATTAAACGCACACACACACACACACACACACACACACACACACAGAAGTCTTTGGGGGTTAACTTTGCCTCTTAGAGTAAACAGCTATTATGCAAGGTGAAAACCTCCCAGGTACTGTGGACTGCTTTGTATTTTGTTTTGTTTTTTAATTTATTATTATCTTTTTAAAAAATATTTTTAATGTTGACACTATTGCAGATAGTTCACCATTTACCCCTCTCCCCTCTTTGCTCACCTCCACTCACCCCCACCTCCACCTTTCTTGACCTTCACCACACTGTTGTCCGTGTTTGTGTCCATGGGGTATGCATACATGCTCTTCAGTGAATCCCTTCACAGTCTTTATCCAGCCACTCCCTGCCCTCTCCCCTCTGACACCCATCAGTTTGTTCCTTATATCTATGCTTCTGGTTCCATTTTGTTCATCAGTTTATTTTGTTCATTACATTCCACATATTAGTGAGATCATATGGTATTTGTCTTTTTCTAATGGCTTGCTATAATTTCACCTTCCTACTTTACTGAGAGCAGCACTGACCTCTTAAATTTCAATGTCATTCTGTAAGCTGAAACATGTGCCTAAAGACTCAGCCCATGGAGATGAGAATATACACATGCCTTTGTTTACCATTGCTCCTAATCTAGATATTAAGATTTAAAGACACACCCCAAAGCAAAGTGTGACCAAAGGGTGCATGTCATGTGTTTATTAAAAAAGAATTCCAGCTTATGAAAAAACTAGAGGCCTGGTGCATGAAATCGTGCATGGGTGGGGTCCCTAGGCCCAGCCAGCAATCAGGGTCTATAGCGGCCATCTCGCCCAGTCCTGATCAGGACCAGACCAGCTAGGACCTGCCAGCTGCTAGCCAGGACCTCCTGCTGGCTGCCAGCTGGGGCCTGCCAGAAGGGACAGGAGGGACAGGGGGAGGGACTGCAAGAGGTCTGCTGGCTGCGAGGAGGGACCAGGGGAGATTGGTGGTTAGCTGTGGGGGCACACTGACAACCAGGGGACGACTTCTGCATTGAGCTCCCCCTGGTGGTCAGTGCACATTATAGCAAGTGGTCAACTGGTCTTTCCGGTTGTTCAGTCACAATGGTAGCTTAGGCTTTTATTTTTTTTAATTTAATAAATCTGCATTGTTCAGATTATTATAATTGTTTCTCTTTTTTCCCCCATATCTCCCCTCCACCTGGTTCCCACCCCTCCCTCTGCCCTTACTTCCCCTCCATTGTCCTCATCCATAGGTATATGATTTTTGTCCAGTCTCTTCCCACACCCCTCTGAGAATTGTCAGTCCATTCCATCTCTATGCCTCTGATTCTATTATATTTACCAGTTTATTCTGTTCATCAGATTTTTAATTCACTTGATTTTTAGATTCACTTGTTGATAGATATGTATTTGTTGTTCATAATTTTTATCTTTACCTTTTTCTTCTTCTTCCTCTTCTTAAAGAGTACCTTTCAGCATTTCATATAATACTGGTTACTGTTGATGAACTCCTTTAGTTTTTTCTTATCTGTGACACTCTTTATCTGCCCTTCAATTCTGAATGATAGCTTTGCTGGACAGAGCACTATTGGTTGTAGGTTCTTGCTATTCATCTCTTTGAATATTTCTTGCTACTCACATCTGGCCTGCATAGTTTCTGTTGAGAAATCAGCTGACAATCGTATGGGTGTTCCCTTGTAGGTAATTAACTGTTTTTCTCTTGCTGCTTTCAATATTCTCTCTTTGTCTTTTGCTCTTGGCATTTTAATTATAATGTATCTTGGTATAGTCCTCTTTGGATTCTTTTTGTTTGGGGTCCTGTGTGCTTCCTGGACTTGTAAGTTTATTTCTTTCACCAGGTGGGGGAATTTTTCAGTCATTATTTCTTCAAATAGGTTTTCAGTATCTTGCTCTCTCTCTCTTCTTCTGGCACCCCCATAATTCTGATGTTGGTATGCTTGAAGTTGTCCCAGAGGCTCCTTACACTATCTTCAAATATTTGCATTCCTTTTTCTTTTTGCTTTTCCAGTTGAGTGTTTTCTGCTTCCTTTGTATTTCAAATCTTTGACTTGATTCTTGCATTCCTCTAGTCTGCTTTTAGGTCTCTGTATAATATTTTTTATTTCAGTCAGTGTATGTTTAATTTCTAGTTGGTCCTTTTTCACCTCCTCTTGGGTCGCGCTAAATTTATCCATCTTTTCTAGGAAATTCTTGAAAAACCTTATAACCGTGGTTTTGAACTCTATATCCAGTCATTTGTTTTTCTCCATTTCTTTCATTTGTGATCTAATCCTTTGTCTCCATATTTTCACTGCTTTTCTGAATTGGTAGAGTAGCTTTGTGAGCTAGGTGTCCTTTATGGCCCTGTAGCTCTGCCTCCTCAGTTACCTGAGGTGGACACTCTTGGTGCACACTTTTGTGGACTGTGTGTACAGCCTTGTTGTATTTAAGTCTTGATTATTGTTGATATCACTGGAGGGAATTGACCTCTAGGCCAATTGACTATGAGGATCAGCTATTTCTACACCAGGAGAATTTCTGTGTTGGAGTCAGCCTTATGAGACAAGACTTGCAAAATTGCAAAAACCTCTGTGCTCAACTTGGATAGGGTGGAGTCTCTGGGCTGAGCAGACAGCCTTGGCTTCCTGTCAGCCCTGCCCTATGTGGTCCCTTGATCTGTGTCCCTTAGTAATTGCTGCAGCCCTCTTTGTGTGCACTCATGCATGCGCCTCCAGTCCTCACCTTTCAAGGCTCCCCTGAATTTCCATGTGCTACAGGGGACCCATATGAGACTGGGTCCCCAGGGTCTTGCCTGAAACTGGGGTTCAGTGCAGTCGGAACTGGAATACTGTGCAGACAGGAGGTTCCATCTTCCTCCAACTAGAGAAAACCAGTAGCACAATCTGCAATAAGTCCTCTCTGTGTGCACTCATGCACGTGCCTCTAGACCTCTGCCTTTTGCAGCTCCCCTAAGTTTCTGTGCACTCCTCTCTTCCCAACAGTCCAGACTCCTCCTGTATGAGTCTTGCTTAGTGCAGTCAGAACTGGGATTCAGTGCAGTCAGGAGTTTCTGTCTTTCTCCCACTTGAGGAAGCCAGCCAGGCACTTCGCCTCCTGTTCTCTCTACATGCATGTCTCTGTATCTCAGCTTTTTGCAGTTTCTCTGAGTCTCTGTGAGCCCCTCTCTTTCCTTCTAGTTGTAGAATTTCCACTCAGCCAACTTTCCTGTGGTTCTGGATAATATCTGTTCTGTCTTAGTTGTAGTTTTGAAATTGTTGTGTGAGGCAGCAGTTTAGGTGTTCACCTATGCTGCCATCTTGGTTTCTCCCCAACTTAGGTCTTTATGTATATAGATGCTCAAAATCACTAATCATCGGAGAGATGCAAATCAAAATGACAAGGAGCCACCATCTTACACCTATCAGAATAGCTATCATCAACAAATCAACAAATAAATGACAAATGCTGGCAAAGATGAGGAGCAAAGGAACCTTCGTACACTTCTGGTGGAGATGCAGACTGGTGCAGCCACTGTGGAAAATAGTATGGAGTTTCCTCACAAAATTAAAAATGGAACTCCCATTTGACTCCGTAATCCCACTTTTAGGAATATATCCCAAATCGGAAACAGCAATCAGAAAGGACATATGCACCCCTATGTTCATAGCAACACAATTTATGATAGCTAAGATTTTAAAACAAACATTTAAGTGCCCAACAGGAGATGAGTGGATTGAAAAATTATGGAACATCTACACAATGGAATGCTATGCCGCTATAAAAAAGATGGAACATTTACCATTTGCAACATCATGAATGGAACTGGAGAGCATTATGCTAAGCAAAATAGATCAGTCAGAGAAAAATATCACATGAGGGTGGGGGGGCTGGCCTGAGGTCCCCTGTGAAATCCCCCCAAGCAGGGGATGCAGTGGGAGGCCCTCCCCCGACAAGCCCTACCAGGTGGGGGGGCATGACCTGAAGTCCCCTATCAAGCCCTGCTGGGCAGGAGGTGTAGCCTGAGGTCCCTTGCTCTGGCCAGGTGCCATGCAGCCTCAGATCCCTGTTATTCAGTTGTGATGTTATGGTATCCTGGCTAATTATCATATTCCTCTATTATTAAATAGATGATGGGATTAAATCAAATGTCCCAAGTCAAATGAAAAAGGGAGATAGAACAATGGAGAAGGTTAACTTAGTGCTTTCTTAAATTTAAAGAAGTAGCAATAAACTACCATTTATTAAAAAAAAAAAAAAAAGAATTACAGCAAAAAAAACCTCCTTTCTCAGTAGATCATCTTGGATTGCATGTTTGCCCATGACCTAACATCAAGTACAGAAATATTTCTTTGGGGGCCAAGTGTCTTTTATTATATTATTTCAGGATGAATTTCATCCTGATTTTTTTCACCTCCTACTCTTTCTTTTCTCCTTCTAGGGCCTAGAATCTGGGCAGTTAGCCAATGATCAATTTCTGCTTTTTCCCTAAAAGCTAGCTATTACGGATGGACATTTTCCATGAGTTTATGTATTATCTGCTCTAGGCCCTTAAGGTCAGTCTCTCTAAGCTGCCAAGTTTTCACATTCCTCTCCTGTTGCCTTAGGAATCCTTGCTTGAGATACTCTGAATGAGTGTGGCTCCTTGCAACTAAAACACCTCAGAGAGGCTGAGAAAAAGAATATTAACTAAGACCTTTCCTTGTTTATGATAGTATGATATTTCTAGGGGGGGGAATACCTTATCTTTAAAACTTTCCTCACTAGCCAATGAACTGTATGTTGGGGATGGATTTTCTAGGAGAAGGATGTGCTTGCTCTCAGATGTCACTTCTCATTCACACAGTGCCTGTCTGAATGGCCAGAAAACAAGTTTGTGACCACCGTGGAATAGAAAAAAAAAATAGAAACTTCTTTGTAAGGGATTTAACTATTCTGTATAAGTTATCTTTTTCATGAACCACATGGCCTGCTGAGTAAAACTGTTTACTGATGGCCCATTCATAAACATGATAAATAATAATGTTACTAGCTGCCATTTACCAGTATTTCGTATGTGTCAGGTGCTGTGCTAAGAACTTTATGCATTATTGTAATTCTTACAGCGAACCCGGGGGCCATTCTTATTCACTTTTATAAAGAGATCTGCAGCTTAGAGGAATTGTGTGATATGCTGGAGCCACACAGCTGATGGCAGCCGGGATTTGAACTCAGAAATGTCTGTGGGCCATCTTCCTCTTCCCACCACCATAAAAAACCTAGAGGAACATGGATGGTGGTTGTGTGGGAAGGCAGCGTCAAGGTTAGAGAAACATGAATGAGCAGTAGTCTGGAGAGATGACTTATCTGCTACAGAGCGAGGGAGGAGCCAAGACACCACTTCTGCTTGCTGCCAGCCAGTGTTTACTGGTAGTCCCAAGATGCCTCATGATGACCAGGCAGACAAGCAGGAAGTTAGGGACAAAGGCCAGCAGCCTGGTTAGGGCCAGAAGGGCTCTTCAGACCATACTATTCGGATTTGCCACTGGTTTATTAAGATTTATTCCTGTGACTGAACCTAAGACATTCATTTCTCTTCTGACTACAACATCTTTTCAGAATGCGTAGCAGCTCCCACGCAGGCATTCCTTCTCTAAACTTTATGTTGTGGAGTCAACTCTGCATCCAAACACCTCCTGCCTGTCAGCTGTTTGTTTACATGTGAGAGCCCCCACAGAATATCATAAAATACGGTGAAACGTGTTCACTCCTCAGGGAAATCATCTTGCATGATGATGCTTTTATGAAAATAGCAAAAATGACACAAAAATCTTCTTGGCTCTGGGTAGCTAATTAGTAGCCCAGAGTGTTAGTTCTCAGGTAACATTCAAAGATGCTAAATTATTCAGGCACAACCTCCCCAGATTCAGCGGCTAAGTGCAAGCCCCAGATGACTCGGGGAAAGCCCACAACTCGTTCACTAGGCATTTGGCTTAATTAACCGAGAAAATGGATTCTACATCTGCTCAGAAAAGCGGTTTAGTGAGGCACCAGCTCAGTAAGTAAGATTCACAGCCCCCAGTAACTGCTCTGTCATCCATCGCCCTCCCGCCACCACCCCCTCACACGCACAGGCAGTTCATGCCAGGAGCAAAGTGGGTGCTGAGAGAACGAAAGTCAGAGTAAGTAACCTACGGCTTATGCATCTTCCCAAACGGAAAGGAAGCACCTGAGATGCAGGCAGGGAAAGGAGCCCAGTGTTTGTGTTACCAGAGGGAAGGTCACACCTGGGACAGTCCATCAGAGCAGCAGGACCAGGCCTGTCCCCCCAGGGTTCCCTCCTACCCCAGTTCCTTCCTGGTGAGTGGCAGAGTCAGCACAAGAGAGCCATGGCTTTCCACAGAGAAGGTTGTCAAGACCATTGGGTTAAAGTAGTCTTCCTGAACATTTTCTCATTACAACCGCCATTTCCATGACCTCTGTTTCATTTCCACCCCTAAGGGCTTAGTACAATTCAGTTCTGACATTACCCAGAGTTAACATCCATGGGCTTAAGGGTCAGGTCCTCTATAAGACTGCCCTGACGTCAGATGCCAAGTTCCAGGAGTCCCCAGCCCACCCACACTGCTGACTGACTTGGCTACAAATTGGAGGGTTCTCATGACCCCTTCCCTCGGTTTTGACAATTGGCTAGAACACTTCTTAGAATTCAGGGAGGCTACAAGCTTGCAGCTGGTTTGATTGTAATGGATATGCACAGGGCCCGTTCTGAAAGGGTCCTGGGTGCGGAGCTCGCATGCCCTCTCCCAGCACATCAGTGTGCTCACCAACCAGGATGCTCCACCAAGCCTGGGTATCCAGAGAGTTTATTGAGACTTTCACTAGTTTTCAGTGGTTAGGCCTGATTGATTAAATTATTGGTCATGTGATTGAGATGCAATATCCAGCCAACTTTCCTTCCCAAAGTTGTGCTGGCCTCAATCGTGTGTCTGGTCTTTCTGGCGACTATTCTCCATTCTGAAGCTATCTAGAGCAGTGGTTTTCAACCTTTCTAATGCTGCGACCATTTAATATAGTTCCTCGTGTTGTGGTGAATCGTAATGTAAATATCTGTGTTTTCTGATGATCTTAGGCGACCCTGCTAGTGGTTCACTGCTGTAGAGCCTAAGACCATCAGAAAACAGGTCACGACCCACAGGTTGAGAACTGCTGATCTAGAGGCCCTCCCTGAATCACCTGGTTAGCATTACAAGGTACTCCTCTTGCTTAGGAAATCCCAAGGCCTTCTGCGGGAACACTCACTCCTGGCCTGGCTCATCACTAACTCCTCCCTAACTGTGACAAAAGAGACGGAATTACAAAGCATTTGCCCTTAATGGGGGAATAAAGACACATATGTAACACTGTACTCAATAAAGAAATTAAAACAAAACAAAAAAACGAGAGCATTCATTCACCTGAACACAATTCACACACATACCTCTGGCAGTGGGAGCACTCTCTTAGGGATCGATCCTAGACCCTCACTTTCTTGTGGAAACTGGGGTATGGGTCAGTTCACAGTGACAAAAAAAAAAGCCAGAGACATTAAATTGCTAGGCCTATATTAGAGAAGGCATGGGAAGAAGAGTCAGGAAAACCAGGGGCCTAAATTTGAGTATTTTTTGGGGGGTGTTTTACATATAGAAGAGAAAAGAACAGGAGAGAAAGTTTTAAGATCTCTCTTTCCAAGTGATACTATAGCATAGCTGTTATAAAACAATATTTGGGTTTACATCCCATTGCCATTACTTGAGAGCTGTGTGATTTTGGGCAGTCACTTAATCTCCTTGTAGCTCAGTGTCTTTATCTATAAAGCAGGGGCATTAATAGTTTCTACCCCCTGAAGGGTGATTTACTTTACACATAGTGTGTGCTTAGTAAATGTTACTCGCCTTCTGTGACATTTTGTCAAGAAATTGCACTAAAATGTTAATTTTAAGTGATTTTTGGGAATCAGACTGATATTCCTGCAAATATGACACCGCGATAAGACAGAGTCAGATGTGAGCCTTCAAACTGCATCTCAAAGATGGCCTGGGCAGGTCCCCCATTGCAGAATCGCATTTCCTCCCACCAAGGTCTTGGCAACACTCATCTCACAGGAAATCATTTGTTTGTTGGATGATCCTTAGTAGGACATAAGCTCTACAAAGGCAAGAAACGTGTATCTGTTGTTTATCATTGCATTACCAGTCTTAGCACCTTATAGCTGCTCAACATACTAGTACATTTCTGATGAACGAATGAAGGAATTAATGGAGTAAAGAGTGAATGGGGAGTCAATCCATAGCCAAAGGTACGACAGGAGAGGGGAAGCACTGGTAGGTGCTGTTCCCCAAGAGGACCAGTGAGTCCTGGGCTAAAGTGATAGAATACTGTAAGCGCACCATACAAAGTAAGATATAGTAATTTATATTCCCATTTTGCCAGTTTTGTGGGCAAGTCTTTCACTTAAATTCTCTGAGCCTGTTTCCTTACTTTTTAATGAATTAAAATGGAGATGATCATACTGACCTTCTGGGGTTGGTAAGAAGATTAAGTGACTCACATGAAAGTCCCTAACTCTGCACAGTTAATACATGTCTGTCCACTCCAGAGGGAGATCTGACATGCCATGTCACCTCTTGGTATCATATTGAAGGCAGTCCAGGCACTAGATTCAAGGGCCATAATAAACCTATCGGTGATGCCACACTGCTAGTTTGGGACTTTCCCATTGACCCTTCAAGAATTGGCCAACCTGCCCCATATGACAAAAGATTTCATGTTTGATTCCTATCAGGGCACATACCTAGGTTGTGGGTTTGATCCCTGGTCTGGGTGTGTATAGGAGGCAACTGATTGATGTTTCCCTCTCACATTTATGTCTTTCTTTCCTTCACTCTCTCTCTACCCCGCTTCCTCTTCTCTAAAATAATTCAACTAAAACATATCCTTGGGTGAAGATTGAAAGAAAAAAAAAAAGAATTGGCCAGCCTATGATACTTTGGCAAATATAAAAACTCAGAAAAAAGCAATAGAAAATTCATCATAACTATAAGTCAAATACAAATAAAATTTAATTAATGTAAGAAAGATTCTATTATTTGATTATGACAGTAACTGATGAAGATATTGACTGAAAATGAGTCCTCTGGTAAATTTAAGATGTGAAACTTAACAAATGAGATATTGCTATCTCTAATTTGCAAGGCCCTAATCACAGTTACTGAATTGAGGGACATTTTCCTTGACTTGCAGGCAGTATAGTCAGTACAAAAGCCAGAAATGATAAATGTGATATGATTCTAGCTGACAATGTAACATACTCTCAATTAATTATATCATTGGACTTTAGCCTGGGGAATGTAGTCATGGAAATGTCATTTTATTCTCAGTGACTCCTACATATGCTAACATTTTTCCAAAATCTAAGGAAGAGAGGCCATAATTTTCTGTTTTCCCTAATTATTCTACCCTGGGTCTCTTTTCTCATCAGAATGTGAACCTTATACTTGACTTGTTCAACATGCAGTCAGAACTATCATAACTTGGTTTTTTTTTCCTTGATATTGCCCCCCACTAAAAAAACAAAAACAAAAAAACAAACAAAAACAAATTATCAGCCCCGAGGGGTTAGTCGCAGCCAAATCAGAGTGTGGATGTTCCTGTACAAACTGTCAAAGTCTCTAACAACCATTGACGAGGCATGTTGATTGACAGGCTAGGAGATAGATTTTGGCAAATTGTAAATATTTATCAGCCTATCTTTCTCAACACTGGGAATTAATTTTCAGGCTTATAGCCTTCCTTGTGCGGGCTTTCAGATTCCATGGGAAGTAGTAATACTGTGTATGGAGCACCTGCTCAAGGCAGTCTTGGTTACCTTTGTGGAGTGAATCTCCTTTGCCCTCTCCCCATTTTACTGGGGCTTCCAGAGTTCACCTCATTCCCGCCCTCTGCTCTGCTCTAGGTTAGGCTTCCAGAGGAGAGGAAATGGCTCTCTGGAGCCTCTCCTTCAGATGCCAGGGCAGTGCCCGGTGCTGTGCTGGCATAGGAACAGGTGTGCTGCAGGGAAGAGCAGGGAGCTCTGCGTGCTCCTGCCAGGCGCATGTGGCTTCCTGTGGCGTTCATTCACCCGGGACCTCGCCCTGGGGATGCGAGGCAGAGGCATTGCTGGCAGTGCAAGTTGCCATCTTTGGGACCCTGAGTATGTGCCAGGCTCTTTGCCAGACACTTCACATACGCTGTCACATTAATAGTGCCAGCAACCCTCTGAGGGAGGTGCTACTGTCATGCCTATTTTACAGACGCAAAAGCTGTGTTCGAGGGAGTCCAAGTAAATTGTCCAAGACATTGCAGGGTCTCCAAGACTCCAAGGTCTCTGCTTTTGATCCCTCTACCACATTGAGGTCCCATTTAATACTAAATATAAATGCAAAAATCCCCACATGCTAGGTCATTCATTCCCTCACCACATTTTGAACATGTGCTCTGTGCTCCTCTCTTGGGCACAGAATCCCTGTTCCTCTGACCTCCAAAGGATGTCACTCCAGCAATTCTCACTTCTCTCTTCAGTATCATCAACTTTGTCCTCTCTACTAGATAATTCTATCAACAAACAAGTATGCCATTATTTCTTCCATGTTCAGACAATTTTTTAAAAATATTTTTTATTGATTTTTTTACAGAGAGGAAGGGAGAAGGATAGAGAGTTAGAAACATCGATGAGAGAGAAACATCGATCAGCTAACTCCTGCGTACCCACCCCGACTAGGAAAGTGTCCTTGACTGGAATCAAACCTGGGACCTTTCAGTCTGCAGGCCGATGCTCTATCCACTCAGCCAAACCTGGTTTGGCCAGACAATTATTTTTTTACTCCACATTTTCCTCAACCTATCTAGCCATTTTTCTGTTTTCCTTTAGACTCTAAAGTTTAGAGCATATGAATCATGGATTCCCCTTGGCATTCGGTAATCCAAGTGGCTGATAGTCCTCTGCATTCTCTCCTGAGGTTTAAGGTTATGGAGACACACCTTCAACACCTTTACCTCAGGTCATTTCCTTGAGCAGATTGAGCATTCTGTTGTAATTTTCATTTCAGATGTGTTGTGGGTTTTTTTGTTGTTGTTTCCTTTTGTTTTATGTTAAATTGGAATTGGCAGTAAAAAGGCATGAATTCAGACCTGGAATCTAGAGAATCCTATAGACTTTTTGGCCACCCTCTCCAATTTTGCCAGCATTGCATGACATCGGAGCCGGGAGTATGGAGCCATCGGTGGGAATCTGTTGCCACCAGGAGAGAAAGCACTTCAAGGAAGTCTCCTCCCAGTGATGTCTGCGAAGTGCTCTTTTTCTACAGATGGAGCTTATTTGGTGCAATATTTTGCTATAAAGTTTATATATAAATCATTTTCCTTAAATGAATTAGTATGTTTTACTCATAGTTTGAGTAGCTTGCCGGGTAAAAAGACAGATGAAACGGAATGTGCAAAAAAGAACATAGAGTCACGAAAGAGCATTATGTAAATTATCGTGGATCCCTCTGTAATCCAGAGGATGCTTTTGTATTAAAAGCATTTATCTTTTGTGTACTGCAAATGCTCATGTATCACATGTACTTTATCAGGCACACCTGCGTGGGAAGGAGGGTATTATTTGTTAATATGTATTTTTATAGATGTACTTTTTGTACTACATGATTCATTTGAAATTCTATAATGAGCATATATTTGGGAGTTTCTCCTTCAAATTAGTTTTAAAAGCAGTTTTAAATGACTTATGAAATATAGTACACAGAAAGCAACATCATAAAGTAACTCCAACATGGCTATTTCCATAAACTTGAGTTCCAGTTGTTTATACAGTGTTCTCAGAAAAGAGATTGGAGGCTATGGACTGAGGACAGACTCTCTAAGAGAAGCTCTATCAAGTTTTGACGTAAATGTAAATTGTTGTGGGAAGAAGGAAGAAAGAGTGGGCGGGGCCTGTCCTGTGTGCCTCAGTGGTTGAGTGTTGACCCATGAACAAGGAGGGCACGATTCCATTCCCCATTAGGGATTGTGTAGGAGGCAGCTGAGGATGATTCTCTCTCATCATTGATGTTTCTCTGTTCCCCTTTCTCTCTCTCTCTTTCTCTCCCTTTCCCTCCCTCCCTCCCTTCTTTCTGAAATCATAAATAAATAAGTAATAAATAAATAGGAATGAAAGAAGGAGGGGGAGGGATGGGCTAAGAGGAAAAGGAAAGGAGGAAGAGAGGGAAAAGAGCAATCTTTTTTTCTAGAATAACCACCTTATTATTGAGTACAGGAATGCCATACCTATCAAAAAAGGCAAATCTAGGGCCAAATTGCTAAATAATTAGCTACTTTTTCAACAATTAATGAAGTATTAAGTACTATTCTTCACTTTGGGTATGAAGGAATTATATTTGGCTAGCAATGTATTGATTTTTAAATCCTTGCAAAGTATACTGCGTTGCATTTTTAAAATGTCTACAAATCAATAGGAAAAAGAGAGAGAAACCAATTAAAAATGGGCAAAAAGCTTAAACAGTCACTTCACAAAAGTAGATATTCAAATAGCCAATAAGAAATGGTGCCCAACATCATTACTTATGAGGGACCTGGAAGTTAACACCATTCTGAAATACCAAACACACCCACCAGATTAAAGAAAATTAGAACATCATTATACACCAGATGGAACTCTGGTAGGAGTATAACTTGGTATAACCACTTTTGAAAATTATTTGACAGTTATCTACTGAAGCTAAACATATGCACATCCTATGGCCCAGCAATTCCACTCTTCTCTATATACCCAACCAAATGCCAATTATAGGCACTAAAAGACATGTACAGGAATGTTCAAAGAAGCATAATTCATCCTAACCAAAAATAGAAGCAACCCAAATATCCATCATCAGTAAAAGAGATAAATCATCATATATTTATAAATAAATGATAACATATACTAGTGTAATACCAAAAAATAAGCACAAATTACTGGTATGTAAAAACAACGTGGATGAGTCTCAGAAACAAAAGGCTAAGCCACAGAAGCCAGAAAAGAAGAGTAAATGTGTATGGTTCCATTTATATAAAGTTCAAAAACATAAAAGTAATCTAAATATAAACTCAGGGGAGTGCTCTTTCAACAAATGAGAAGGGCTGGAAGGGGACTTTTTGAGATGCTGGCGATTATCCAGTATTTTATCTGGGTGCTGGTTACGTGGATCTGTTTCTGCAGTGAAAATTCATCAGTAAAGCTGAGCACTTATAACCTGAGCAGCTTTCTGAATGCATATTTCACTTAAATTTACCAATGGAGAGCAATGGGGGGCCAGACAACCACATGTGGCTTGGTTCACTGTTTTATCTTCCCTGACTGTGGCGTAGACAAGAGGTACCTCCACCTCTACCCCCCTTCCCTGGGGCCCTTCCCTGGGGGAGAACTACACTCCCTGCCTCTTTGGATGGCAGGTTTGGCCATGCTCAGAATTCTGCCCTTACAGCAGGTCTTTACAAAGCAAGTACCCAGCCCTGCTGGTTTTACCCAATGGTTAGAGCCTCAATGTTGGCCTGTGGACCTATGGGTCTGATTCCCAGTCAAGGGCATGTACCTGGGTTGCAGGTACGCTAGTCCTGGTAGGGGCATGTGTGGGAGGCAACCAATGGCTGTTTCTCTCTCTCTCTGGCTCTCTGTTTCTGCTCCCAACTTTCCACTCTCTCTCTAGAAATCAATGGGAAATATTCTTGGGTGAGGACTTAAAAAAAAAAAAAGAACGAATTAAGTCCCCACTCACTACTATTGTTTAAACCCCACCCTGCCACACTGGCCTTGTGTGACCTCAGAAACGGGGTTTAAATTAAGTCCTCAGTTTTCCCATCTGTAAATCAGAATTAATGTCCTAAAGGTTTGTTTTGAAGATTAGGTGACTGATTTCCAGTCAGCAAAAAGGGCAACTCCTAGCTCAGAATGAGCACTCAATAAATGCAAATTTGTTGTTATTGGAGCAGTGGGCAGGTTCAGGCAGGGCTATTCCGGCTTTGGTAAGAGTCTGGTTTAATTCAGAGTATATGGCAGGAAGTATGGGAGGGAGTGCAGAATGAGAGGCCCGCACCAGGGAGAGCTGTTAACTGTGCCTTCCCATTCTTAGAGCTCAGGAAACAGGCACCCAGTCACTTGGGTGCTTTGGTGGGAAAGAGCTTTGACTGACCTCCATTAATGTCATCACTTGGCACCAAACCCCTTGCCAAAGGCAGGAGAGTGTATAGCTTAACCCCCTGTGTTGCTGCCAAATATCTGTCCTCTTGTCTCAGATCTGACCATTATCTTTCTAGTGGTGTATTTACTGAGAGAGAGAGAGAGAGAGAGAGAGAGAGAAGAAAAAAGGGAAAGGGAAAGAGACCCTAGAAGGAGGAGTAGGGAAGAGGCATGGAGAAGCACTAGATGCCAAAAATGGGGAAGGTCATTGAGAAAAATAATGTTAAAGGTAATTAAGATTTTCACACATGCAAATCTTGCTTTGTAAGGAAGTTACTGGCATTGTCCATAGTGTGTGTGTGTGTGTGTGTGTGTGTGTGTGTGTGTGTGTGTGTAGCACAGTGCTGAGAACTTAAACTGTGCTTAATGGAGATTTGTGAATCAATTCTCCACACAGGTCAAATAATTCTCAAATGTAGAATTTCCAGAACTCATAATGGGAAACACAGTGAATGAAGGCATAACCAAGTTTGGAAGAACATAAATCTATTTCAGGCTTTGGTTTCTAAAACCATATTGTGCTTTTTTGCCATGAGTAAAATATTTTGTTTTCCAAATGGCTAGCAATTGTATCTTCAATAGAGGAAACATTTGAAATTTTTGAAAACTATAATTAAGGAACATGGTACATATTGAGTAAGTCTGGGCCAGCCACTGCAATTATTTATTCATTTATTTATTTAATCTTTATTGTTGAAAGTATTATAGATATCCCCCTTTTTCTTATCCCCATTGATCCCCTCCATCCAACACCTACCCCACCCTAGGCCTTCACCGCAATAGTGTCTGTGTCCATGGCTTATGCATAAATGCGTGTAAGATCGTTGACATACACCTGTCCTCATTTTGTCACTGTAAAATCTCAGTAAGCAGTGGTACTCCTGAGAGCCCATTGACACATTTTCAGGAAAGCTGTGAGCCAGTTCTGTTGCTAATTTGAATCTGCCACGATGGGAGTATTTACATGTCAGAAATTGGCAAATGCCACAAGTCATCCTCCTGAGGAGCCGGTTGTTACGCGTTTGCCAGCACAGCATTGCACGGATCTCCGTCCTCACCTTACAAACTGGGAAACTGAGTCTGGGGCGAGTTCCCTGCCCTCTCTGAGGTTAGCCATCTCCTTCTGCAAAGTCGGGATGTGGAGCTCATTCTCCAGCTTCCAGGTCCGTGCTTTATCCCTTAAGTCTTGCTTTGTAATTGGAAAGCATCACTAATGATCTACTTCATTAGAGGTATAATTTGAGTTTAATTGAAAAGCCTAACTTGTAATGTGAACAATCATTTTCTTAATTTGTTATCCTACTATTTTATTATTTAAAAATTATAGGGCCCCTTCAAATGGCACAGCAGAGGGAAACTTGCTTAATTACGTTTTCATTAATTCTGCTAAGCAGGCCCTTTACCAATGATTGCATAAATTTGGTCCCAGAAGCAAAATCGCGTGGAATACTCAGGAAAAAAAGATGGCTTTCATCTAATCAGAGCAAAGCAGGTCCCTGGCTATAATCACATTGTTTCGTTCCACATCAGGGGTCCAGTAACCTCAGAGCCATGACTCATTACCCTGAAAGGCACCTGTGGAAGGCAAAGCTGTGGGGTCAGTGACACCAAATCACTGACATGAAATCGGAGGACAGTGATTCCTCAACCCTAATGGCTGAGGAATGGCTGCACACTACATTACAAATGTCGGGGAATCCTCCCAGACCAATGTAATCAGAAGCTCTGGAGATGGGACCTGGACATTGGCATTTTTTAACCGGTCACTCAGGTGGTGGTTCATCCAAGACCAGCTCCGGTCAAAAAGGAATTGTTTTCTTCCTCTGTCACTTTCTCACTGTGCTGCTGTGTCAACAGTGGGATCTACCTCCTTATCAACTCGGGTAGAGCAGGCTCCACCCTGAGTTCCATGTCCCTTCTAACTGCTCAGCCTATGCTCTGCCACCCCCTCACAGCAGACTTCCAAAGAACTCAGAGCTGGACAAAGAGTCCTTGCCTACCTTCCTTCCACTTCTAGAATAAGCAGATTGCAATGCATGCAATTAAGATTAAGATCTTAATTATTAAGATTAATAAATGATTAAGATCTCATTTATTCTTCCTCAGTTAAGATGAATTACTTACTGTCTTGGCCAGTGGGGTTCAGTTGGTTGAGGATCCTCTCATACACCAAAAGGTTGCAGGTTTGATTCCCAGTCAGGACACATATCTATGTTACAGGTTCAATCCCCAGCCAGGGGGCATATGGGAAGCAACCAATCGATGTTTCTCTCTTTCTCTTTCTCTCTCTCCCCACTTCTCTCCCTCTCTCCTTTTCCTTCCATCTCTAAACATCCATAAAGAAGATGAATTACTGCCAAAACCGGTTTGGCTCAGTGGATAGAGTGTCAGCCTCTGGACTGAAAGGTCCCAGGTTTGATTCCTGTCAAGGGCATGTATCTTGGTTATGGGCACATCCCCAGTAGGGGGTGTGCAGGGCGAGTCTGATCAATGTTTCTCTCTCATCGATGTTTCTAGCTCTCTATCCCTCTCCTTTCCTCTCTGCAAAAAAATCAATAATATTTTTTTTAAAAAAAAAAAAGATGAATTACATACCTTTATACTTCCCGTTCACTTTCTCTTTAATTCCTTCATTCCATCCAGCAGGGAAAGATACATCTTTTGAGTCTGTTTCCAGTCCTACAGCTCTTTATGCTTCTCCCATTAGAACTGTGTTACTACATACAAGTACTTGACTTTCTAAACCTCAGTGTTCTTTCCTAAAACATGTAACAATGCCTAATGTATACTAGGTTTACAAAAACTAAGTGATATGTTAAGTACAAAGTACCTAGTGTAATGTCTAGCCCATGACATATACTCATTGACAAAACGAAAATGTCATCAATAGATTTTTTTAAACAAGTCTTTTGAGCACCACCTATGTGCAAAGCATTATATGATGGAATAAAACAAACCCCAAAATATAAATGTGTTAAGAACTGCCCTCAAAAAGACTGCAAGGTAATAAGGAAGACAAGACGAACATATGAATCATAATAAGATAGGAAGTGCACACTTCCCTAACAGTGGCATTGAGACCAGGAGAGAAGTTGTAGCTTTTAGTAGGAAATGGGATGAAGAAGTAAAGTATTTCATTTAAGTTTTGAATCTACAGATGACAGCTCCCAGGAATAAAGTTGTATCCAACAAGTATTTACTGAACATCGACCTTCCCAATATTATCTTTGCGTCCCACCATGACCTCTGAATGTTAGGACAGTGGCTCCTCATTGTCCCTTCTCATAAAACCCATTCCTCCCTGGCTCATAACACTTTTTAATGTGAAAGACTCACCTCTTTTTCCAGACATGAAGAACCATATCATGCTTTAAGACCCATCCAGCCTCTTCCTTAAAGTTTTCCCAAACAGATATGGGACCTAACATAGCCTTTATTGAGTACTTGATTATAAGCTCCAAGTATAGTGTTCCTCAAAATGAATTACCTGGAGCATTTCTAAAACCCATATTCACAGCCCTTAAACCAAATCTACTGCATCAATCTCCGGGAGTAGGAGCCTTGTAATCTTAATTTTATAGACATGCTAGATTATTTATATGGGCACCAATATTTAAGAACCACCTGCCAGTCTGTTTAACATCATTTGTTTATATGGCTGCCTCCACCAGGATGCAAATGGTTCAGTCTCAAGAGAGCAGCTCTTGTGTAGCCTTCGGCCCCATCACAGTAATTTCCACCACCAGCACCTGACACTGTGCTCGGTCTGCAGCAGAAGGGTGCACCCCAACCTGTGTCTGTGCCCCTGTGTATCTGAAGGAACCTAGGGATCTTACTGGGAGACTATTGTTGAGCGTACAATTTCTCCAATTTTAGATAAAAATGATGTATGGTCTGAAAATGTCATCCTACTTGTCACATGTAATTAATGTAAATATAACATTTTAGAATGATGGTGGCATTATCTTTTGCTTTGAATAACTGAATGGGTTGAATTTCAGAAAGAAATGAAGGCACGATTTGTTGAAACAAGAATGTTGATCTTCGTATGTCTCAGAGCTTTTAGCATTCAGGTGTATTGCTAGCCTGGTGTATTGATCTCTAGCTTCCTTAACCTGCGTGTGTGTTTTTTCCCTCCGGGAAGAATTTTCTTTAAACAATTTTGTAATCTTCCTGTTTCTCGTGCCGTAACACACCATTATTAGCTTAACATTCTTTAACTCGGCCTGAAATAGAGAACACAGTGTTCTACAAATCTAGTTGCGAAAGGAAAGGGGGCTATTGACTCTATTAAATGGAGGCTCTCAGGAAAAGAGAACCGTGGTTTCCAGGGTCTAGTTTTCAGGAGCCATTCACAGGGCTCACCGGCACTGAGGCATCTGGCTGCAGAGGGATTCAGGAAATGTGGAGGGATTCTCTAGATGTTTCTGTTTCTGGTATATGTTGTGATGGAAAAAAGCATTTTAGAAGTATGGGCTTCAAGAGAAAGCCTAGGGTAATTTCCTCATTCTCAGCTTTCTTCAGATAATGGTCTGGCAAACTGATAGCTAAGTGGTGTCTGTGGCCTGCTAATTGCCTTGTTCTAACATAAATAGGTAGAAAGAATGGGCTGCTTTAGTATGTGAAGATGTTATCGTTTTACAGGTAACAGGTTGATACAAACCTCAAGTTCTAGAAAAATCGTAAAACTGTTAAAATGCCTCTTCTCTTGGCTCCACCCCTTAGGCACTAAATAACGTTCGATAAAATTAAAAGTTCAATGAAATATCCGCTATGGGAAACCAGTTAAGTAGACCTGCTGAGTGACTTAGAGTTTATTTTCAAGATTAATTTTGCATAAGTTTTTAATGAAAATAACTTATGAAAAATTAATATAGCTTTGGATCAGAGAGAAAATGAAAAGGCAGATATTTGTTAATCTATATAGAGAAAAAAGAAAGAGCAATGAAGCGTTCTAAATAACTCTCTGGGAAATAACAAATTCTGAATTTGAGGGATATAAATTTAATTCTTCAAAGTACCTACCTTTGGGATTTGTGTCCATAGAAGATGAAAACAAAGCCTTTATAAAATAAGTCAAAGAAAGAGATAATTTTAAAACATTCCCTTATCTAGGCATTATCACTCATAAAAATATATTTAGAGCATTTTCAAAACTTTCTCTACATTAATATTATAAAATTAGATTCTCTCTTAGGACATTATAATGTATTCTAAGGAGATATTAAGCTTATTGGATAAATATTCTGCACTTTAATTTTTTCTCACTAACACAGTTAACTAATATTAAGCCATAAATGTGTTTTCTAATTCCAAAGAAAATATTTAAGGCTGATTTTTTTGTGTTTTCATTCCATTTTAGTGGGTTTTTTAGGTGTCAACTTCTTAATATGACTCCAAGATATAGTAATTATGGTTGTTTCTACCAATTTCATAGATGAGAAGCTTGTTTCATTACTCCACCAAAGCATGCTGGGAAAAGTCATTTATTGATTCAACACATGTTACTTGACTGTTTATAGTGTTAAGCACCAAAGTAAGTGCCATAGGAAAACCCTGAAACTTGTAAAATGAGGCCAGTATCAAGCAACTCGCTGTCCAATAGGAGAATGAAATGTTCACAAATTACAAAAAACATAAGCGCGTGCCGTCAGAAATACAGATAAAAGGAGAAAGGTTCTTTCTTATATCCTACTTTCTGTTGAATCTTCTACACCAGGAAGATAGATACAGTGGCACTTCATACGTGTTCCTTGAAACATAAACAGGTGGCATTTGACCCGGGCTTGAAGGATGGAGTGATCCGTGCAAGACATGATAAAGAAAGCAATTTGTAAAAATCAGAATTATATTCATGGGAAAATGAAAGAAGTAGGTTAACTAAGCAGATGATAGAATTAACCACAGGGCAAAAAGAGATTGCAACTCTAACTTATTCATTCATAATTAAAAAGATATTATTAGCTCCATGGAGAGACATAGCTGGCAAATATAATAGCAATAAAAGCTGTCATTAGTTTAGCATTTATTATGTACCAAGCCTTGTATTTACACTATCTCTGGCTTTCTAATAACCCTGCACGGCAGGTGTTTTGACTGTCATGTTATTAAGGACAAAACTGGAGTCAGAGAAGTTAAATGTGACCAATATCACACAGCAGCAGATCTGCAGATCTGACTGACTCCTCTCCCTCTCTCTCTCTCTCTCTCTCTCTCTCTCTCTCTGTCTTCTTCCAGATTACTTCCAAACAAAACACCTGAAATCAGGGAAATAAGGGAAATATTGGCACATGAATAGTGCAGGACAATGTACTGAAGTTTCACCATTTATGTTCCGTTTTCCTTGAAGAATGATTTTTGTCTGAAATCCCAGTTGGTGTCATGTGTTTCAGGCATAGTTGTAGTGGACGTGTCCAAGCCCAGGTAATTGCTAGGGAACAAGTGGGCAAGAGAGGTGTCCACTCAGAGATGGTCAGAGTGGGGAATGCTAGACATGTGCCATTAGCCATGGAGGGTCAAGAGGCTCTAGCTGGCTTTAGGAACACTATGAAGGTCCACCATCCTGAGGATGGGAAGGTTGGATCAGCCAACATCCCACAGTTCAGCTCCTCACCTGGTGGAGTCTGCCAGAGGCCCGGAAAATAACACACAATAACAAGAATCTTGACTGCATGGCCAGTGTTGCACAGTGGTTACAGTTGCACCCAAAGGGTCGCAGGTTCAATTCCCAGTCAAGGGCACGTACCTGGATTACAGGTTCCATCCCCAGCTTCAGTTGGGGTACATGCAGGAGGCAACCAATAGACCTGTCTCTCTCATTTATGTTTCTCTCTTGCTCTCCCTGTCTCTCCTCCTCCCTCCTCTTTTTCACTCTCTAAAAATCAATGGAAAAAGTATCCCTGGGTGAAGATTAACAAAAACAAACAAAAAAAGAGCCCTGACCATTTTTTAAACTTTCAACAAGTTTATCATTAGGACATTGTAGATCTTGTTAACTGCCATGGGTTTTCTGCCATAGACTTAAAGAACATACCTCTATGTTGTAGCTGAAATATTTTTTTTGGGGGGGGCGGGGGGTCATGAATTCCCGATAGAAAATTAACATGTGGGGGAATAGGAAGGTGGCAGGATCATCCCTTTGTCTGACTTGCCACATATCAATTGCTCTTTCTAATCTTCCTTGAAGATGTCAATTGTGTGGACCTGTTTTCCCATAATGCTCAAGGTATAAATGGTTCAGTACCCATGAACAAAGCTTTCTTTAACATCTAAATGGAAGCATACCAGATTGAAATATTTAACATGCAGATTGGATCATGTGACTCCTCTGTTTAAATTCCTTCAATGGCTTTCATTTGTTTTTAGAATAATAGCCAAACTCTTTACCACAGTGCAGGGGAAAGGTCTGCTTGCCTTTATTTCTTTTGACCTTGGCTTTATAAGCCTGGATGAATTTACTACCCCTGTGACAACGTAGATCTAGGAAATAAGGTGCAATTTAATTAAATACTATTCATTAAGTGTCTATCATGTGTCAAGTTCATGGTAGATGAAGGAAATACAAGTTATAGAAAACATAGACAACTATGCAGTCTCATGGGGGAAGCATATATACATCAATAGGTATATGCCCCCTAAAAAAGTAGAACAATGAGGTACATGTTCCCTAAAAAGAACGTTCGAGATGTAGTGGTGGAACAAGTTGGGACAACTGTTGGGAGGTTGATAACCCGGGAAGACTGCATAAGAGATAAGATGCCTGGATTGGGCTTTGAAGGATGAAGATTACAAAGCAGAAAAGAACAGTGTGGAAGAGCAGCCAGCATGTTACAAGACCCAGGAGCATGAAGCCACACTCTCAGGATTTTGTCATGTTGGGTCATAACACACATGAGAGACGGGGCATAGAGGGGAAGGCAAAGCTGGGATAGACCAGAAAGGACTTGAATATCATCCATCATGCTGGATGTTTGGTTGCTAGTCTTCAAATTAATGGTTTTCAATGAGTCTAGAGGTCTGAATGGCAACACATCAGATTTTAAAATTATATGAAGTTATGCAATGTGATGTGTGTAAATATATATAACTAGAGGCCTGATGCACAAAATTTGTGCAAGGGGCTCAGTCCTCACAGCCCCACCCACAGGTTGTTCCAGAAGGTCAATCTGGAAGATCATTCTGCTGTCCAGTCTAATTAGCACATTAGTTCTTTACTATACGGGGTGAATATTTATAGTCTAATAAAGAGATGTAGTACCATGATTATTCAAAACTGTAATTGTGCATTAATCTATGTTTTAAATGTGAGTCTTTATCCCTGACCAGTTGGCCCCATCCACCCAGGTCATTTGGGAAGTCATCTTCAGACAGCTCCCTCACACTCATGTCTTCTTCTTGTCTTCTTTTGAGGGCTTTTTCTGGCGGCAAAAATACATTCTTCAGGGCAAATGTGCCTAGACGGGCCTTGAGGTGCCCACAAAACAATGAGAGAAGGGTGGTTGTGAGAAGATACTCCTGTTTCCTCAACCCTCAGAGATGCAATTCGCAGACACACTGGGTCTTGTGCTCCTAATAGGACTAAATGAAGACCTTTGTGTTCTTTTCTGTGAAAGGAACGTCAGATTGAGTAGCTAACAGAGTCATTTGGACTACATCAGAGCTACATGAGCCCATGTACGTGGTGTCAATCTGTGGCAGACTGAGTCATCAGGGTTTTATGCAGAGCTGCAAGGAAGCAATGCCAATTACTTCCACCAAGAGAGAGGAACCGTCCAGCTCTCTGAGGAGTGACTTTAGCATGCTTATTCATTCAAGGAATACGACTTTCTCCTTTTTTTCTTATAGTTCCCTCCTTTCTTCTTTCTTCCCTTCCTTCCTTAGAGGGGAAAAGGGATCTTGGAAGTTAAAAGGCATAACTAACAGAAGTTCAAATTCATCCTAGGTGTTTGCTAGCGTTGATGTTGGGGATATCAATCCTTAACCTTTATTTGCTCCTTTCTATTTGCCAATCACCATGCTATGAGCTTCAGAATCATGACCTCACTTCATCCTCCTAATACGTCTGATACAGGTATTATCACTCCCGTTGCAGTGAAAATAAGAGAACCTAAGTTTAAAGATGTTAGGTAATTTGCCCACGGAGCCAAGTGAGGAGAAATAGAGTATGGCAGATAGAACTCCAAACCAAGTCCCTCTGATGTCATATCCTGTATTTCAAACCACCGCACTAGTGGCTCTTAAGCTTAACATGTATGGAAGAAGCTGGTTAAAATGCAGTAGGGGCCTGAGATTCTGCATTTCTAATGAGTTGCAAGTCATGCTGGTCAGCAGACCACATTTCAGTAGCAGGGCTTACCACTTACTGGCATTATGATCTACTAGAGGCTCAGTGCATGAAAATTGTGCACTCAGGGAAGTCCCTTAACCTAGCCTGTGTCCTCTCGCAGTCCGAGAGCCCTCGAGATATGTCAGCTTAAGTCGACAGTCAGACATCCTTAGTGCTGCCACAGAGGTGGGAGTGCTTCCCCTGTGGGAGCACACTGACCACCAGGGGGCAGCTCCTGCATTGAGCATCTGCCCCTGGTGGTCAGTGTGCATCATAGAGACCCATCGTTCCACCTTTGGGTCAATTTGCATATTAGCCTTTTATTATATAGGATTCTTTCAGGGAAAGTCAGAATCCTATTCCTCTGAATTTGAAAAGTTAAAAGATAAAGTTCCGTGTTCACCTTAAAAATCTCCAGATAGTTTCTAGTCTCGCCAAAATTTAAAAAACAACACAGTGAATGTTAAAGTTTTTAGAGGAGCAAAACAGTTTTAAAAATTTATACACTACATTTCAGAATCGTTTCCATTTTACAGAAAATTTTCCCAGAATGTACAGAGTGCCCATATATGCCTTTTCCCCCCACACATAGTTGTTCCTACTACTAATATATTGCATTAATATAGGGCATGTGTTACAATTCATAGGCTAAGATTGATACATTGACTGAAGTCCATTCTTTACATTAGGGTTCACTCTTTATCTTGGACATTCTGTGGGTTTTGATCCTGCCCTGATGGGACCCACATGCTGGAGCTCCCCATAGTCCTCTCCACATCCTTCTGTCTCCCTAAGACCTGCCATTCATCATCATATCTGTGCTCTTATTTTTCTTCTAAAAGAAAAAACATTTTGGGGGGTACTTATGTCTCTATGAAAAAATGAGAAAATGAAAGGCCAGAAAAAGCTTTATGTTTCCAGAAAAGTGGAAGAGAGCAATCCATCACTACTTGCATTTGTTTTTGCCCAGTCCCAATTATTTTCTGAGTTTGAGACAGAATGTCTGGTTCCTGCAGCTTTGTCCTCTCCACCCCAGCCAGGTTGGACAGCTGATTCACACTGGGGAGCAGGCACTCCGAGCTTCGGGACACTGGCACTTCCAAGGGCACTCAGTTCTCCTCTTCTCGTCCCCTTCAGCTGCCACCCCGTCCCTGCCCAAAATATATCACAGACTCAGGTTCCTCTCCCACAGGCCAGCGCTCTCCTGGGGGCCTTCTTGAGTTTCTTTGGTATGAAATCAGGATACCCCGTTAAATTTGAATTGAGTATGTTCATTGTAGCCATTTAGTATGTCTACTAGACTAACAAAAACTACACACGTTTTGTAGTTTATTTGAAATTCAAATTTAACCCAGTGTACTTACTGTTTTTGTTTGTTGCTATACACTTGTTTTCTAAGCAGATTGGCAGGCCCAACTCTAAGATACCTCCCAGCTGCTCAAATATCACCCCCTGAGATCAAGTGTTTCTTATTTTTTTAAATATATTTTATTGATTTCAGAGAGGAAAGGAGAGGGAGACAGAGATAGAAACGTCAGTGATGAAAGAGAATCACTAATAGGCTGCCTCCTGCACGCCCACCACTGGGGATCGAGACTGCAACCCAGGCATGTGCCTGGACCCAGGATCAAACTGTGGCCTCCTGGTTCGTGGATCGATGCTCAACCACTGAGCCACACCAGCCAGGCAAGAATTTCTTCTTTTGCTGGGACCTACTCTGCTCTTCCCCACATGGAGTTAGGATCTCTATTCCTCACGCTAACTCCGTGTTGACATATAAAAAGTCCTGTCACCTTTCTGGCATGATACTAACGATAGACCTCTCTGCTAGTTTTCGCTCCTTCTTGTCTTTCCGTCACCAGGGCAAACGGCAGGACAATCCTTAACAGAAACAGGTCGGCAAAGGAACGCTGTTCCTAAGAATCCTCCCTCGGCACCCTCTTCTCTTTAGGCGCGACCTTGTTTGGAAGCTACCTTTTATTTATTTTGCCACATTTGTTTGCTGCTACTCACCCCACTCTTTTTATGTTATGCATAACAAGGCACTTGGCAGTTATAAAGTTGCCATCTTTTACACATTAGGGTCATTTTTGTTATAACAGTTTTTGAGCCAAAGTCATAAATTATGAATTATTTGCAGTGGTAACAACAACAGACTTGACGAAGCCATCACCATGGGCCCGTGAGCGCTTTCTGGCTGGACCTGAGGAAGGTTTGCTGCTTTGTTTTTAAGTCTCAGAGGCCAGCAAACGAAGGAACTCGTTTTGTAAGAAGAGGTTGTGAAGGTTTCAAAGAACCCTTCGGAGCTCCCAACCCTCTCCAGTTCCCAGCCTGGAAGGCTCTCAGGCCTTGTCTCTTCCGTCACTGCATTCCTATAAAACTAAGAGGAAAAGCCAACCGAAGGAGAGGTCATTTTGAGAACTAGATCCTTCAAGGCTTATAACATACTTTGAGTTTCAAAGCTGAAAGGGATGGGAATTAGAGGCACGCAGGGAACTGTAAAGAGGAAAAATCTGAACAGAAATCTCAGTGTCTGAGCCTTACCTTTGGTGCTTACCTCCTATCTCCCATAAGACTATTGCCTCAGCCACGAGTCTAGCTGTAACATTACATAATTCCATAATTTAGGGCAAATCTATTCCAAATTCACCAGAGCTTCAGTACCACGGAGGACACATAAATAGGGTATGCATAATCGATGCCTTTAAATTTAAAAATCCACCCCATGTCAGAACTTGTGCTCTGTCAGGGTCCTACCCCTCCACAGAACCGTCCCAGGGACACAGGAAATCTGCCTGTGCAGCACCAGCGTTTTGAATGACGCGCCCAGGTCCTGTCCCTCCAGACACTCCCCCAATGGGCTACACTGGACTGTTCTCCAAAATCAATCTCACCCCAAAGGCAGAAAGGAAACTGCCCCTGAAAAGTATCCAAAAGAATTTGCCAAGATACATTTGTGTTTTTTTTCTCTCTTCTTAGGTATCCCTGTAGTCTGGACCAGATGACTTGATGTGGTTGGGTTTTAGTCCATTAAGCTTGTTAAAAAAATTTTTTTGGCTTCCCCAACTTGGGTGTTGTTATTGTTGTTGTCACCACTGCAATGAGGTGAAGATCACCTGCCAGCGAAAAGATTTTCTTCCTAATTTAATCAAAGCATCAAGAAACAAATTTGTGAGGAAAGCTAAACCAGACAGAGTCCAAAGGTAGTAAATGGTTACCTGTCAACATCATTGATATTCAACCACAGGTGTGTGGGTTTTTTTTCTTTCCTTTTTGTTTGTGCAGCCAAGTTCCTTCAGGGACTGTGCCTGAGGCAAGGGACGGTGTGACAGTTCCCTCCCAGGCCTTTGGATCCCATTGTTGTCCCAGCTTCACTTTTGCTTCAAACATTGATGAATGCCACCTAAGAAATATCTTTTTTGTATGCAGCATTCTTTTCTTTATCAAAGGTATTATTTTTCCAGAAGTTAAATGCACCCAGATAATTAAAAATGTGCTTAGAGATTTTAAGCTTGCAAAATTGAATATTATGAATGTGAATTATAGTCAACTGACTTTTATACCGGCCCCATTAGCATGAGAGCAGGAAAAATAATTCAAGTCTGAAAATAGTACAACGATGCAAAAGAGCACAAGTTCTAACATGGGGTGGATTTTTAAATTTAAAGGCATCGATTACGCACAGCCTATTTATGCGTCTTCCGTGGTACTGAAGCTCTGGTGAATTTGGAATAGATTTGCCCTAAATTATGGAATTATATGTTACAGCTAGACTCGTGGCTGAGGCAATAGTCTAAATATCCCCTATAAGAGATAGGAGGTGAGCACTAAAGTGACTGTGATTCCTCGAAGTCACAGTGTAGAGCAGTGATGCTAGAGGTCCATGGCCGGACTCTCTTGGCCCAGTTAGACAGGCGAGTAATACTGTTCTGGTCCATACAGCATCTGTCCCAATCTACTTCTTACTTGGCTTCCTGGACCATAAAGGCTGGAGCACCTAAAACACTGCGTTTCCAGGCTCCCTGTCAGCCAGATTCCACATGTGTCCTGGTGAAAGGAAGTAATGAACAGCCGGACTGGGAATCTTCTTCCAGCTTCAGGGGTGCTTGAGTAGATTTTGGTCATTATTTATTTTAATTTTTGTTGTTCCAAACAAATTTTAATTTTGTATTTAAATTTGTTGAAGCATTTCACAGAGAATTTGTCCCCAGGCAAAATTCTTAAAAGCTAGTTCTCAGCCCACATACATTACACGGTTGCTTACAATCACAGTATTTTAGTAGCATTTGTTTAAATTCATTTGTTTACATCCAAAGCTTTAGCTGATCTAGTCTCAGATTCTTTAACGATAAAACTGTCACTGTGAACTGAGAGGACAGGGTGATAGAGAATGAATGTTCACCTTCAACTCTGCAGGTCACTGTCTTAACATGGTATCAATCAGACAGTTTGATCTTTGATTTTTTTTAAAGTATCCCTGTATTTACATGAGGGACCTAAGTACTCTGTGCCTGCTTGTTGAGACTGTCATATGACCTGTAACTTATGGACTGTGACCACAGTGAAGAGTGGCAGCTCAGCACGTGACCTGTGGGGTGCAAGGTTTGGGCTCCAGGACACTGACCCCTCTCGCCATTTTGGTACATGATCACCTTCATTTCGGTTTCTTCTCGCTTCTTGTGACCAAAGGCATACCCGGTGCTTGTGATTGGGATGCCAGCAGCTGCAATGCAAGGCCTCTGTGATGCTCTTGCCCTGGATGCTCTCTTCTGGATCCCTTAAAGCTAAGTAAACACTGTGCCGGCTGAGCCTATTGTGCCTGGAAAATTTCAATGATAATACAAACGAACACTTCCATGTGTCCCACTGGGTGCATCCACGTCTGTGGCAGATTCAGATAATTGCCTCCCATTTTTCTAATAGAACCCCTTCTGTACTGGGGGAGCAATGAGTCCAGTTGAGAGACTGCATTTTCCAGCCTCCTTTGCGAATGTGGGTGTTGTCCCAGAATTTATCTAAGGACACAACACAGGTGGCCAAGAGTATCCTCTGCCAATAGAATGGACTTATACGGATGACTCAAGGCACTTGTTAAATATTGGCCGAGCATAAATGACACAGGAGACAGACAGGCAATGCACGAATCACACGCGGTTTATTTACCAGAGTCCTGGTGGTTTCCAGACCTCAGCAGGCCACCCGGAGATCCACGCTGACAGACACACACACTGGACGTAGGACGTTGCAGCTGCAGCTCGGCATCTTGTAGAGGCCTCGGCTTGTGGCTCATGGTTCGGACCCAGGGTCCACGGCAGAGCGCAGAGCTCAGGCAGGATGCAGGAAGGGGAGCCGGGAGCGACTGTCTGTGGAGGAGCAGACAAGCGGCTCTAATCTCCTTTGGAGCTTGCCCTCTTTTATGTGCTCAAGCAGACATCTTCAGTGTGTCTTATCAGCGGGTCCCAGGTGTTCTGCTATCTGGTCTTTACATGTAGGGTACAAACTTTTTTATCTCTTATATGCACATCCCCTTTAAGGGCGTTCACACTTGATTCCACTCTCTAATATGTCACATCCAATTTCTTATTTTATATTTGTATTGTATCATTATTATTACTATAACAGGTGTGGACAGTTACAGCTGTGTTAGGAGCCAGGAGATAAGAGTGGAAACACCCAGAGATCTGCCTCTGCCTACAGGCTTTCTGTAGTTTCAATCACATAGTCAGCCTCTGGCTATGTCCTCAGCAGGCCATAACCTCCCCAGGTATTCCAGTGGGTGAGGCTATTGTTTCCCCTCTCAGGAGCCAGGAGATAAGAGATACAGCAAGGGTCGTG
>PVJN01014466.1:0-46524 GCA_004026805.1 Lasiurus borealis | reverse complement strand
TCCTTTGCTTGTGACTTTTTGTGTATTTGTTAAGGCTTTGTGTAAAACCCAAGTAATCAAGGTTTAGGACTAGATACTTCATTATACACACCAAGATCTTTCAGAAAGATATTTATTACGCTTCATTTTGCCTCAATAAAAGAAGCAAATTTAACCACCTCTTATATGATCATTTTTATACTATATACATAGGCTTTTGTAATAAATGAGTGATCTACTTGGTTCTGCACGAATCTAATAAATTATTCTTGTGTTGCCAAAACCAGTTTGGCTCAGTGGATAGAGCATCGGCTGGCAGACTGAAAGGTCCCAGGTTCGATTCCGGCTAGGGGCATGTACTTTGCTTGTGGGCACATCTCCAGTGTGGGGTATGCAGGAGGCGGCTGATCGATGTCTCTCTCTCATCGATGTTTCTGACTTTCTATCTTCTTTCTTCTCTGTAAAAAATCAGTAAAATATAATAATACAAAAATAGGAGATAATTGATTTAAGACTTGAAAAGGCTTTCGCCAAGCAGCTAGAGTAACCGATCTGTCCTGGCAGAAGGACCATGCAGAGGCACAGAACTCAGACAGAACGGGTGTTGCAAAGCTTTGCGATCATTTCTAAGCCTGGGGAAGCCTTTTTTGAAATATGTTTCTAGGTACATTAGTAGGTGTTACACCAGAACGGTTCTGTGGAAATAGTACGGGGCGTGCTGCGGTTCACAGTGCCCATGGTAAACCACGCCTGGGTCTCTAAGAGGGAAACGTATTGGGCAGTAATTTGCAAAATGTATTTGACCATGCAGCCCTTTTTCTGTGCTGAGTCCTGAACCGGTTTCCCTTGGAGCACATTTTGGAAAAACTTGGGCTCAAGCCTAAGATGTGTAGGAAGAGGTGACAGAAAATCAAGCTGAGAAGGAGACTGGTGGCTGCTTCCTGGAAGAATTTATATTATGTTAAGAAACAATGAGCAGAGCCCTGGCGGAATAGCTCAGTTGGTTAAGAGTATCATCCCTGTACACCGAGGCTTAGGGTTCGATCCTTGGTTAGGGCACATGCCCAGGTTGTGGGCTGGATGCCCGGTAGGGGGTGTGGAGGAGGTAGTCAATACATATATTGCTATCACGTGGATGTGTGGGAACCCCTTTCAAGTCCCACATGGTTCCGGGTTCTGGTTCAGAGGAGGCCACACACAAAGGAAAAGAGATTGGAAAAGTACTAATTTGGCGATATGGGGGCCAGGCCGGATGCCACCTCTAGTGGGAGAGCTATACCTTCCTTTGGCCTCGCCATCCCTTTAATTCTGGTTTGGGACACGCCCTTTGCCCTGAAACAGGCAATACCAGTAACAGGCAGATTATTTTAGCAGTGAGGATTTACATGATTATTTGGGGGGGAAGTGGCCTCAGCTACCACTGTCTCAATTAGAGAGGGGGTGGCTGGCTCTGACCTTTCAGAGCTTCAAGATTGACCAGCCGTCCCGGTTCCTTGTCCACACTTTGTATTAGGGAGACAATGATTGGTTTCCAGCATTGATGTTTCTCTCTCTCTTCCTAAACATCAATAGAAACGTATTTTATTTAAAAAAACCTAGGCTTTTATGACCTGGTGCACGAAATTCATGCACATTTAAAAGGGAATTAGAGGAAATCTTTTAATCTTGCTTTTTGTCCTTTCTCTATAATGGAAGTGTCAGAGATGAAAGAAAAATAGTAAAATGTATATGAAAATCTTTCTCCTGTCAGTCTGGTGCCCACCACGGGAACCAGAGTCACATCCCTACCCAGCCAGCCCCACTCCATTTGGGCTAGATCCAGACCCGGCCAGTCCCACCCCCATCAAGCCCCGCTGGGTGGAGGATGCAGTCTCAAGTCCCCTGGCCCAGTGCCAGGGCGGGGTGCACAGCCTGAGGTCCCTCCGCCTGGGCTGGGGCAGGGGGCATGCCTTGAGGTTCCTGTCAAACCCCTCCAGGCAGGGAGTGCACCCTGAGATCCCTCATCAAGCCCCGCTGGGTGGGGGGCGGGGGCATGGCCTAAGATCCCTTGCCAAGCCCTGCTGGGTGGTTGGGCACAGCCTCAGGTCCCCTGGCCCAGTGCCGGGGGGGGGGGGGGTGGCATGGCCTCAGGTCCCCTGTCAAGCCCCACCAGACAAGGGGTGCAGCCTCAGGTCCCCTGTCTTCCCCCCTCCCCCCCAGCGCCAGGCAGCCTCAGATCCCTGCTGATTATTAAGGCTCGTTATGGGAACTCAGCCTCCACTGTGGGTGCATGACAGTCAATTTGCATATCCCCTCTTTATTAGATAGGGTTTTCTGAAAGTAAGTTTTAATTGCTAATTGTCACCAGGTACCTCCTATAGAATAATGACCTTTCCTTCTCACCCACCTACCAACTTAAAAATCAAGGAAAACAAAAATCTTACACTTCTCCAAAGCATTTAAAATAGTAGAGCCTGCTGGTGTGGATCGGTGGTTGACTTGACCCAGGAACCCTGGGGTCTCGGTTGGATTCTGGTCAGAGCACACACCAGGCTTGATCCCAAGTAAGGGACGTGGCAGAGGCAGCGGATCGATGATTCTCCTCGTTGATGTTTCTGCCCTCTCCTCCCTTCTTCTTTCTGAAATCAATAATAAAATGTAAAAAATAATAGATATTACAATTTTCTTTTTGGTCTCCAAATTTGTTGCACTGCTAAATACCACTGAACTTTCTTTTGCCAAAGGTTTTAGTGCTGCTAGGTTATTTGTTCCTTTTAGTTACATTAAAATTTAATTGTAATAATTATAGTTCTAAGAACTAAAAGAGTAAAATTATACCAATAGGTCTTATTGCTTAAAAAGGGAGAATTCGGTGACAAGTAGCATGCAGGATACAAGTCGGTGCAGCATTTCTTTCCAGCTGCTTAATAAAAGTAAGCGTCTCAAATGTAGCCCATCCAGAACTTAACACCTGCAGCCCTTTTCTCAGATAATAGCGACTCCCTGCTTCCAGTGGCTAAAGCCCAAAACCTTGTCTCTTACCATATTCAACATCCAGCCTGTTAGCAAATTCCGTGTGGCCCTACCTTTAGAATGTGCCCAGAATTTGACCACTCTCCACCTGCACCATCCTGGACCAACCTGCTACGATCTCTTGCCTGGGTTGTGGCACTAGCTGATGTCTCTGCTGTCCCTGCTTGCTTTGGGTCTTTTCAATGCCAGCAGCCACAGGGGGCTGTTTAAATGTGTCAGATTGCATCACTCTTCTGATTGAAGCCTCCAGTGTTTCCTGCCCCACGATAATAACAAAGTCCATTTTGTGATCCAGCAAACATTGCATGACATTTCTTACTTCATTTACTTGCTCTTTTAATCGACTACCCCTGAACTTCTTCAGTTCCTCAAACAGCTGCCTGGAAAATGTTTCATTTCTGTGCCTTCCGCTGGAGTTCTCTCTCACCAGGTATACACATGGCCAACTCCTTCACTCCTAACTCACATTTAACTATCACTTTTCCCTGGCTACGTCTTTAAGTTATGTGTCAAATGCTCTACCTCTATCGAAAAAATAAAAAAGTAATTTCATGAATAATTATATGATCTGAACCTGTATGTCTCAATACATTTTTAATTCCTAGTGCTATACATATTTCAGAAGTTTGTATAGTTTTAATTAAAAGAAAAAATGAAATAGATCATAAACTACTAAAAGCCTAATATGTAAACATTTAGCTCAAAAACAGAAGCAAAATCATCTTTGCCATTTTCCAAAACTTTTAACATAATTGTCACCACAAATACATCTTTTTCAGACATACCTCCACACAACCAGACCACCATCCTGCCGATCGTGTTAATCATAAACCTTACTCGAGTGTGAAACAAAAGTTACCTACGAAACTGACAAATGAAAACACAAAGAGTTGCGTTCCAAATGTTATATGAACATAATGTGTCTGAAGAGCCAATTTAGCGATTCCTTTTGGTTGACTTCTTCTTGTGCACCTCTCTGTGCTTCTTTTTTTTCCTCTTACCACCTTCTTTGAATCCTGCTGAGAAAACAGAGGGGTCCTTGTTGCTGGCGACCCACGGTACGCGCTGCTCATTTTCCACCCAAGTGTATGGAGGTGCGTGCTTGGAGCTGTAGGGCTGCGGTGAATAATGGTCAAGCGACTGTCGCCTCCAGCTGTGCTCTGCGAAGCCCTCTTCACCTGCCATGTCATTTATAATGAGGAAGGACTCGAACTCGCCATCATCTTCACCCTCTCTGTCCTCAATAATGCCGCTTGCATTGGTGTTTCTGCTGTTCACAGTTGTATATGAAGTAAAAGATGGGTAGCTGTCCATCCCACTATCATCAAATGCCAGGGAAGTGAAAGAATTAATATCTTCATAGCCCAGTGAGTCATATGGTATATATCTGGTATCATATTCATAAAACCTCTCAAAAACTGGATAATCATGGGAGGTAGAGATAAAGGATCTTGCACCTCTGTTTCTACTTCTATGGGAACTTCTTGGACTATTTAAAAGGTCCTCGAGGGAGTCTTCAAAGAAAAGACATAAAAATGAGTCCCTCTCACCAAAAATCTCTTTAAAGACATCATTTGGCTTAGGGAATGTGAAGTCATAGTCAAAAGAATCATCCATGTCATTTCCGCCTTCGCCATTTAATCCTTCTTTGCCGTATTTATCATAAATGTCCCGCTTTTCATCGTTTGATAGTACCTCATACGCTTCAGCTACTTCTTTGAATTTTCTCTCCGCTTCTTCTTTATTTTCTGGATTTTTATCAGGGTGCCATTTAAGTGCCACTTTGTGATAAGCCTTCTTAATGTCCGCACACGAAGCATATCTCTGCACTCCGAGAACTTCATAGTAATCTACCATAGCTTAACAAATCGTTGGAAGGGGGTGCCCTGGGTAGTAAGAACCGTGGTTTCCTCGCCCGCCCGGCTCTGCTGGTGGTGGTGGTAGAGTGACTGCAGAAAGGCACATTTTTACACTGAAGACAATGTCCCGGGGGTCGCTAGGAGATGAGAGGGTACTGATTGTGTGGCGAGCGAAGTTACAGGCTGGTGTCAGAGAGGGCTGCATTGTGGTGTCATTCTGGGCCTGGGGTAGGAACTTGACCTTCTAAATGGAGCTAGTCCAGAGTCAGACCATACCATCCTGATGATTTCCCCCGTATTTCTCCGGAAGCCTCAAACAATACCTCATAAATCAGTGTAACCTGCTGTTACTGGCCACAGCGTGCCACTTGCATAATGTGATCTCTAAGTCTTAATAGCTTATTTCCCAGTGCTTGCGTGTTTTGGTTTGGAAAAACGAAGCAGTCTAAAAAAACATACTACACTTAAAAGATTTTGAAAACTGTGTATTTATGTATTCATTACATATTATTGAATGCCTACTTTGTGCAAGGCTCAGTTTTAGCCACTGGTAATAAAAGGATTGAATTAAAAAGTGCCAGTTTTCATGGTGTTTACATTATCATAGAGTACAACGAATAAGTGGGAGATAAGTGATAACGTGCTTTAAAAAAAAGTAACGTGATGGCAGAAAGCTACCTTGGATTGGTTTTACAAGGCCTCTGAAGAGATGACATTAGAGTTGTGATGATCCAGCATAATAGCTACTAGCCATGTGGATGGACATGTTGGTTTTTCTACTTTTGGCCCATTATGAATAAAGCTAGCATTCATTTCTAGGGGGAAGCCACTTTTGGGGGGGAAGGGTAATGCGTCAGATTTACATGTTTAATGGGTCACTGTCTGCTATGTGAACGATCAGTTGTATGTGGGAAAGTTAGGATTAGAAAATCCAAGTAGACACTCTCATTCTCTCTCCCTCTTTCTCTCCCTCCTTCCATCCCACCCTTTCATTCTCTCTCCAAATCAATTTAAAAAATAACCAGTTACAAGCAAACTCGACCAAAGTTGCTTTTCTTTGGGGAACAATTTAAATTATCAATAAACTAGGCCTGAATTAAAAAGATGTACATTCAATTCCCAGCTCATTTGTGTGGTTTTTTTTAAATATATTTTATTGATTTGTTACAGAGAGAAAGGAAGAGGGATAGAGAGTTAGAAACATCGATGGGAGAGAAACATCCATCAGCTGCCTCTTGCACACCTCCTACTGAGGATGTGCCCACAACCAAGGCACATGCCCTTGACCAGAATTGAACCTGGGACCCTTTAGTCCCCGGGCCAATGCTCTATCCACTGAGCCAATCCGGTTAGGGCTATTTCTGGCTCATTTTATTGTCCTAGGAAATTGCCTATGATGATCTCTCTCTGTTTCTCCTACTCTATATATTATTTGTTTTATTTTTCATCACATGTATAAACAACTTGTTTAAATGATATTCTAGTGACATAGAAAATGATAGTGTACGTTTTTAGCCAGTCTTTTAAGACCATTTGTCAGCTTTGAATATTTTTTAATTTTTGTTTGTATACCAGTAGACTAGAAGTATTGCAAAATTCTTAAACTCAAATTACTTCAATTTTCTCCAGTATTTGTGCTTATACTGTGTATGGTATACATGTGATTATATTTGCCTGCCATTGAAAATAGCCCTAGCTGGTTTGGCTCAGTGGATAGAGCGTCAGCTTGCAGACTCAAGGGTCCCAGGTTCGGTTCCAGTCAAGGGCATGTACCTTGGTTGCGGGCACATCCCCAGGGGGCAGTGGGGTGTGCAGAAGGCGGCTGATTGATATTTCTCATCGATGTTTCTAACTCTCTCTGCCTCTCCTTTCCTCTCTATGAAAAACCAATAAGCCCAAACCGGTTTGGCTCAGTGGATAGAGCCTCAGTCTACAGACTGAAAGGTCCCAGGTTGCATGCCTGTCAAGGGCATGTATCTTAGTTTCGGGCACATTCCCAGTAGGGGGCGTGCAGGAGGCAGCTGATTAATGTTTCTCTCTCATCGATGTTTCTAACTCTCTATCCCTCTCCCTTCTTCTCTGTAAAAAACCAATAAAATACATTTTAAAATATCAATAAAATATATTCTTTTTAAAAAGGAAAATAAATAGCAGTAATAATTCTGAACATTATTTGAGTACCATCTTTGGGTCAGACTCTGTAGCAAGTGCTTTACATGCAGTTTCTCATTGAACTGTCACAGCATTCCAGCAAAATAAGTATTTTGTGGCCACATGAAATCTGAGCCTCTGAAAAATAGAAATTTGCCTAAGAAAACCTAGCTCATTAGTGAAAAATCTGATATTTAAACTTGAGTCTGATTCCAAATTCTGCTCTTTCCAACTCTATCTCATTTCTTAGACGAGGATTTAAGAGTTTAGGTTCTAGATATTGCATATTAAGAGCCTCCAATGGGGGATCGAACCCTCAACTCTTTGATGTATGGGATAAAGTTACAACCATCTGAGCCACCTGGTGTAAGAACTTTTAATTTTTACTCTTTTAGCAACTTTCAAATATACAGTACATAATTGTGAGCTATAGTTACCATACTGTACATTACATCCCAGAACTTACTGATCTTGTAAATTCACCCATTTTGGCTTCTGTCTTCTATACTCCACTAAAACTGTTCTTGTCAGGTCTCTAGTGACTTCCGTGTTGCTAAATCCAGTCGTTGTCTTTTTGGTCTCATATTTAGCAGCACATGGCACAGTTAAGTACTTCCCCTCTCATGAAACACTTGTTTCTGTAACTTCCTAAATACCACATTCTTACAGTTCTCTTCCTTTCTCCTGTGCTTTTCTTCTCACACCAAAATAACAGAGTACCTGGACTTTCTCTACACCATCTTCATAGGTAATAATTCAGTCCCAGGACTTTAGATACCACCCATGTGCTTATGACACCTTATTTGTATATCTAACCTATTCCTCCCCTCCGTCCCCCAAACTTACGACTGTTTGGCCTCTCCCTTGGAATAGCCAATAATTATCTCAATCTTTTCCATTTCATTTAATTGCATAACCTTCCACCCACTTGCAAAAACCTGGGAGTCATCCTTAATATTCTTTGTTTCCTGCCTGCATTTAATCAGAACCCAGATTTGTTGGCTTTTGACCTTCAAAATTATATCCCAAATCTCATCACTGGGAAAAATAAAGTCAAATAATCTCTGTCTTCCCACAGTTCATAGCAAACTAATTTAGCAATTATGTGCAGTGTAGTAGGTCTTAAAATAGAATTAAGCCCTGGTTGATGTGGCTCAGTAGATAAAGAGTGTTGGCCTGCGCACAAGGGTCGCAGGTTCAATTCCCAGTTATGTACTTGGGTTGCAGCATATAGGAAGCAAGTAATCAATGTGTCTCTCTCTCATCGATGTTTCTCTTTTTGTCTTTCTTCCACTCTCTCTAAAAAATCAATGGAAAACATACCTCAGGTTAGGATTAACAACAATAGCAAAATAGAATTAAGTGCAATAACATTGAGGAGGGGCCTTCATATCAGATGCAGTAGGGATGGGGAATTAAAAATGAGGCTTCCTAGATGTTGGAGCTGATTTTGAGAAGGTGAGTAATCGGAAACAAGCAAAGGCCATTTTAGACAGAGATAACTATGTACTTAAAGGCAAATGCTGTTATAATACAGACTAATTAGCTAGCCCTTTGCGTGGTTTAGTGAAGTTGCAATAATGTTTTTTGAGGATTAGGCCAGCCACTAGAGGAGTGAGCAGGGCCAGATTAAGAAGGGTACTAGTAATAATAATAATAATAATATAAATAAATTAATTAAAAAGGCTGCTAAGCTAGAGTTAAGCATATTTTGAAAGATAGAAAAATCTAAGCATACATCGTAGACTAAAGTCACTAAGGGTTGAAATGAGATCACTTCTCTGTTACCAGGGCTCCACACAGGCTCTGGCTGGCACAGAGGAAGGCCCATATATATATTGAAGGTGAAATTAAAACACCCAAATGCTGGAGATAGATAAGTGTGCACATGTTCTGTGAGGACCTTCTAGATTCCTCCTCCCGTTTCATCCTCTCTCTTTCTCCTTAGGATGCATGTCCCGTTCTCGGAGAAGGTTCTCCCTCCAGCCCAGCCCAGACAGGAGGGTTCCAAATCGATACTTGGGCCAGCCCAGCCCCTTCACACACCCCCACCTCCTCAGACCAGGTAAGGATTTTAACCACAACAACTCTCTCTCTCTCTCTCTCTCTCTCAGGTGCTTTGTCTAGAGCTGTGCTGTTCAGTACAGGAGCCACCAGCCACAAGTGGCTATTGTATACTTACCTTGATGCTAGTGCAACTAAGAAACTACATTTTTAAATTTTATTTTACATAATTAAGATTTAAATTTAAATAGCCACATAAGGCTACTGGTACGCCACGGATAGCACTCTCTAGAGCCATAAACACTTTTAAAAGCCTTTCCATTCAGAATTATCGGTGAAATATGTACTTAGGATTTTCTTAATGAAAAGTTCTATTGCTTTTTAAGACTTAGTTTCTACAATTGTGTTCTAACTATTGATTTCTAGATAACTACTATGTTAAAGATATTTTATATAACATGTTTTTTAAAAAAAAAAAATATGGAATACTTCATGAATTTGTGTATTATCCTCGAAAACATGCTTTTCTTGAAAGTGTTAAATACTCATTTCAAACGTTTAACAGAAATATTCCTGTGTAGATTATGCAAGATTTCCACATCCGACTGTCATGGCTTTGAGGGGTGACAGCACCGTAAAGATGATGCAAAAATCGGTGTTTATTTTCTTCACTGGTTTCATACTTGATAAAAGTTGATCTCCCAATATATTTTTCTGCTCTAAGACTCCAGTATTCCTGCTAGATATGTATGTCATCACTATCACTCAAATCCATGCCTACACGTTTTTATCTCATTTTATTAAAAAGGCATGAGGGATGAACTGGGTGAATGAGTATCATCCCAAAGAGGTAGGTACAGTAAAACCACGTGCTTTGTAAAAAACAGCCAAGTTTTGAAGGGAAATGGCTGCTTCTGCCATGCGCAGTTCAATCAGTATTTTCTGTGTACGCATAGGTACTAATAATCTAACTGCCTTCAGAAATCTGTTACTCTTTCACTGTCTCCACTCAGTGAGCGATCCCAGTGTGTCTCTCAGTGAGGGCTTCTTTTTGCTGATTCTTCATGAGACTGGAATTCCTGCTGGACAGTCGGCTGAGACTCAGGAAATGCAGCTTACCACTGAAACACACAAGAAATCAGAGTTTTTCAAAGCTGTAAGGTAAGCTGAACAGCACTCCAGTTGATGTAAATTTCACTATTTCTCTACCCTGTCAACCTACCTTTAGCGTCAATCTTTTTTACAATGTGGAATTGACATGAAGCTTTACCAGCTTTGAAAATTATTGATTTCTTGTGGTGAGATACTTTTATGTGGTGAGCTGCATTTTCCAGGCCTTGAAACTAGTAATCATATTGTCAAAATGATAGTGTCTGTATCTAGAATGCGTGCTATGTATGTTATATACATGTTAGCAAAATAAAACATGAATGTAGCCTTGGCCAGTGTTCTCAGTGGTTAGAGCGTCGGCCCACACACCAATTGCTGATCAAAGGTTTGGAATTCGTCCCTGGCCCAATCAGGGCACGTGCTAGAGGCAACCAATGTGTTTCTTTCACTTGATGTTTCTCTCTCTGTCTTTCTATCTCTGTCTCCCCCATACACACACACACACATCCTCCCTCCTCCCCTTCACTTTATAGAAAACAATGGGGAAAATATCCTCAGGTGAAGATTAACAACAACAAATGAATGCAAATATACACACATACATGTTCATACACATGTTCATCTTCGCTAGGGAGGGAAGAGATGCCTATCCTAATTGTTATTCTCCTAGACGTAGGCTTACCCCAATGAGAAGGGAGAGAAGAAGATAAAATTTTAAAACAATTAGCAGTTATATAGTTTTTAGAGGTAAGAACTATGGAAGTATTCAAAGTATTAATCATTTGTCTTTCTCCATGTAGAGATGCGAAACATGTGTTAAATGTTTGTGAGGGGAAGGAAGTAAATTATTAAGAAAAATTAAAAGGCATGTAATACTGAAAAAAATTGTTTTCTTTTACATAGCCAGTTTGTTAGTTTAGGTTATAAAATTGCGTTGCCTATACTTCAGTTTGCTCCAAAAAAGGTTTCATGTTTGGCTTAGTTATTTTCTCAATACTTGCCAGTACTTAAAACTTTTTTAAACTATCTCAATCCCAGTCCTAATTATTAGACAGGTTTTATATATATTATAGAAACCTTAGAGAATACAGCTAAGCATACATTTTTTAAAAATTATTCATAATCTGCCCTGGTTGGATAGTTCAGTTGGTTGGAGCATTGTCCTGTACACCAAAAGGTTGTGGGTTCAATTCCCAATAGGGATGAGGTGGGAGGCAGCCAATCAATGTCTCTCTGCTCTCAAATCAATAAACATATACTTAGGTGAGGATTAAAAAAAATTAAGCATAATCCCACCACTTGGAGAAAACCACTGTTGAGATTTTTGTACATGTCTATTTCTAGATTTCTTACATAAAATTGTGTGTGTGTGCGTGTACATTCTGTATATAATAATGATCAATTGTTTTCTTAAAATAAATTCTTGAAAGTGAAACTGCTGTGTCAGTTCCTTCTGAGTTTTGGGGAGCTGATTTCTCTTGGCCATAGCTACTCAAGTGTCCTGAAGCAACAGGAACTGGGAAAATATTCAGCAGGATAACATGGGAGGTAAAGGGACTCTGTTCTGGCTTTACTACTATTTTAGAAGCAAATAAAGAGTCAGGTTGACTCACCCAGGCCCTCCTACTGACATTTTCTTTAAAAAATCTTGGCATAATAGACCATTTCTTCTTTTTCATGACATTGCATTCCTGTGTCCGTAGAGACAGAAAACGTCAGTTCATCCTTTTCAATCACTAGTACAGTATTCCCTCCACTTATCAGTTGAGGGGAAATAAAAATGATTCCATGTAGGAAGGCAAGTGGCATTCTGATCTGTATACTATTATCAACTGTGAGTCCTCCTTTTTGTGTCTGTACAAGAGAGACACATATAGTTCCAGGACATTGCCACAGGAGTATTGCTGTCACCAGCAGAAGTTTACACAAACAGCCAAAACTGGTTTGGCTCAGTGGATAGAGCATCGGCCTGCAGACTGAAAGGTCACAGGTTCGATTCCAGTCAGGGACACATCCCCAGTGGGAGGCGTGCAGGAGGCAGCTGATCGATGTCTCTCTCTCATCAATGTTTCTAACTCTCTATCCCTCTCCCTTCCTCTCTGTGGAAAATCAATAAAATATATTAAAAAAATAAGTTTACACAAACACTGAAACTTCTCAGGGAATAGAAAGCATTAATACTTAATGTAGCATTTTTTCCAAAGACCTGTCTTTCTAACATTTCTGCACTTCTAACCAAAATAAGTTTTAGAATGTGAAGTACAGCTTGGAGTGCTTTACAAGAGGACTATTCAGAGGCTGAGCTGTCAGAATGACTTGCCAGGCATATCCAGAAACCCATTTTTGTTTGCCTATGAAATGTAATATTTAAAATAATAAAGATTAGTTTTAGTCTGGCCATTGTGGCTAGTGGTTGAGCGTCAACCTATGAACGAGGAGGTAACGGTTCGATTCCTTGTCACGGCACATGCCCAGTTGCAGACTTGATCCCCAATTGGAGTGTGCAAGAGGCAGCCAATCAATGATTCTCTCTCATCATTTCTATCTCTCCTTCTCCCTTCCTCTGTCTGAAATTAATAAAAATATATTCTAGGTTGGTTCTAGAATGATTTAAAGATAATAATTCCCAAATCTTCCCTTAAAAGTTTCAAAATTAGGTAGGTGTCCATATTTCAGTGATTGTTTAGTTGTAGTTTTTGTTGGGTTTTTTATTTACTGATTAGAGAGAGAGAGAGAAACATCGATTTTTGTTGTCCCACTCATTTATGAACTCACTGGCTCACCTTTGTATGTGCCCCAAACAGGGATTGAACCCACAATCTAGGAATGTGTCCTGAAAGGGAATCGGACATGTAACCTTTTGGTGAACAGGACAATGCTCCAGCCAGCTGAGCCACCCAGCCAGGGCTTCTTATGTGCATTTTAAAGATGAGGAAACTGAGGCATAGAGCAGATTGGTAGCTCTCCCCACGTCAGTTGGTAAGCCAGGATTTCAATTTGCAACAGTGTGACAGAGTCCAGACTTAACCACAAACAGTATAACCCCGCTGTTGTGGCTCAGTGGTTGGGAGTTGACCTATGAACCAGGAGGTTTGGTTTGATCCCCAGTGTGGGGCATGCAAGAGCAGCTGATCAGTTTCTAACTATCTTGTGTGTTTTTGTTTGTTTGTTTGTTTTTCAAATTTTTACAATAGAATAGAACATTTAAACATGGGTTATCCCATGATCCTCCCTATGCTATGAAGAGATTTGGCCTACGTTGACGAAATGAACTTGGGTATCTTTATCTAATATCAAACTACCTTGCATGCTTTGGCTCTAGAGAAATGCAAAGCATCACTGTTGCCTGTCATTTCTAGGGGAGGTGACTCCAGGACTGTCGCAGGTGGAATATGCGCTTCGCAGACACAAATTAATGTCTCTGATCCACAAGGAAGCGGGAGGGCAGAGTGGGACAGACCAGACGGTGGTTCTGCTCTCCAACCCCACGTACTACATGAGCAATGACATCCCCTATACTTTCCACCAAGACAACAACTTCCTGTACCTGTGCGGCTTCCAGGAGCCCGACAGCGTCCTGGTCCTTCAGAGCCTCCCCGGCCAGCCGTTGCCGGCGCACAAGGCCGCGCTCTTCGTGCCGCGGAGAGACCCCAGCCGAGAGCTGTGGGACGGCCCTCGCTCCGGCACTGACGGCGCTATAGCCCTCACTGGCGTGGATGAAGCCTACACGCTGGACGAATTCCAACATCTCGTTTCGAAACTGAAAGGTAACCATGGGAACAGAAGTCAAACCAGAGGCCAGGTTGTGATGAAGACCTTCCTTCCCTATTTATTTTCAGTTCTTTTTTTTTTTTTAATATATTTTATTGATTTTTTACAGAGAGGAAGAGAGAGGGACAGAAAGTCAGAAACATCGAAGAGAGAGACATCGATCAGCCGCCTCCTGCACGCCCCACAGTGGAGATGTGCCCGCAACCAGGATACATGCCCCCAACCGGAATCGAACCCGGGACCTTTCAGTCCGCAGGCCGACGCTCTATCCACTGAGCCAAACTAGTCTCGGCTATTTTCAGTTCTTAATGTCCTAAAATGATTATCCACAGCAGTGGTTTCTCTTAAGCACCAAGAAAGGAACATAAATGTTTACCACAAGACTGGTCTACTTCAGAGACTTCATTTATTCATTTGCTAAGTCTTATTAGATTTACAGTCATTCACATAGACTGTTAACTGTCCCAGTGTGAAATCCCAAAGAGGGAATTTCCTTCTGAAGTGAAGGATGGGCCACTGTTTTAAGGTTATTGACCAGTCTATTCACCTTTGATCCCTGCTTTTTACTGCTTTGCCAATTCTTCAAAATGAAGTAGTATTCTCAAAAAAGGATCTAAGCATCACCAGCATTAGAATCACCTGGTGATGCATATGAGAATTACAAATGAAAGAAGAGAATTACAAATGCAAAGTAGATACTGGAAATACAAAATCATAGTCCTCCATTTCATGACTAAATCAGAATCTATATTTTAACAAGATTCTAAGATGATTTTCATTCACAGTTCATACTTCTCAAAATAGTCACTTTCTCTACATTAATTCTGGTGAAATTATGATCACTTGGAATATTTTGGGATTCCTTTTCTTGAACTCTGCAGAACCTACACTACAATAGAAACTATCCTTAGAGATTCTTGTAAATCTATAGTTCTGGAAGCATTTTTAAAGTATCCAAAGTCACTTAGAGTCAAATGTGTTAAATAAGATAGATGATTAGGTTGGGAAATACCAGTTTTAGACAAAATAGTACAGGATTGTAAAAAAAAAATTTTAAGATTTTATTGTTTTTAAGAGAGAAAAACATCAATGTGAGAGTGAAACATCAATCAGCTGCCTCCTGCTTGCCCCTCCTGGAGATCAAGCTCACAACCCTGGCGTGAGCCCTGACCAGGAATTGAACTGGCACCTTTCAGTGCACGGGACGTGCTCAGCCAACTAAGCCACACTGCCAGGGCAAGGATTGTAACATTTTAGTCTGATTTTTCTTATGTAGTTTACAAACCACTTCTGAAGTCAGTTTCTAAAACAGAATTCCAAAATAGTTTTCAACATTCATGGAATTTACTGGATTTGTTTCCTGCTAAGACTCCCTTAAAAGAAAATACTTGCTCGAATATGCACGTTTTAATATGTTTCAATTCTTTCCATTACTTTATAAAATATTTTCTGTGTTGTAGAAATGATTACCCACCTAAGCTGATGAAACTTCCATAATCATCAACGTCTTCATGAATGTGGGCGTAGTCATTTTCTTTGTAGCTATTCTATTTCCTGAAATCACTTTGTCCCTTGCCCTGGCTCAGTTGGTGGAGCATCGTCCTTTGTACTGAAAGATTGCCAGTTTGATTCCCAGCTAGGGCACATGGTGGGCTGGATCCCCAGTAGGTGGCATGCAGGAGGAAGCCAATCAAAGTTTGCTCTCACATTGATGTTTTTCTCTCTCCCTCTCTCTCAAAATCAATTGTAAATCTTTTTTATTAAAACACACAAAACTGCCCTAGCCGGTTTGGCTCAGTGGATAGAGTGTCGGCCTGTAGACTGAAGGGTTCCAGGTTCGATTCTGATCAAGGGCACATGTCTGGGATACGGGCTTGATTCCCACTGTGGGGCGTGCAGGAAGTGGCCGATCAATGATTCTCTCTCATCCTTAATGTTTCTATCTCTCTCCCTCTCCCTTCCTCTCTGAAATCAATAAAGATATTTTTAAAAAATAATAATAAGACACACAAAACCCTTCGGGCATAGTTTGGAATGCAGTCGTTCATTAGCTGCTGTTAGAAAAGAAAAGAAAGGTATTATAGAATTGCATACCTGAAATCTATCTATAATAATAAAAACCATAATATGCTAATTAGACCAGACGTCCTTCCAGATGAAGCCGGGATGGCAGAGGCCCCCAGCCACCACTGCGTATGGGGGCCGAGCCCTTTGGGTGAATTTCATGCATTAGGCCTCTACTATAATAATTAACCATGTCATCCCAATACATTCTATTTAACAAAATAAATTTTTAAAAAAATGAAAGGACTTGGTATAAATGGAAATCATTTTTATAATGAGCCTACTTATTTTATATCAGGCAAATATAGTTAAAAGATGAATAGTGCTTGCCTATAATGAAAATAGCAGATGGGAAAGGAAAGATTTCCTGGATAAGAGTAGATTAGCACATACTATCAACTGTAGCATTTCTATAGCCATAAAGATTTACTCCTGAGAGAACTTCTTTTTACCAATGCGGAAAGTGTTGGTGAACGGATGGAATGCTTTTAACCGTTTAATAATCTGAGTACAGTTTTCTATCCTTTTTGTTCAATTATTCAGCAGTGCCTCTGGCTCCGGGATGGTGTGGGGAACAATTATTGTAATTTTTATTTAACAGTTAATAAATAATAAATAAAACCAAAGTTTGAATAAATGTTTAGCTTCATCTAGGTATTTCCAAAACTTTGTATTGGGGCAGAAAAGCTGTCAGTTCAGTCTCAGGATATCGTGCTATTTTTCAGGGAATGGCCTTTCCAGTGATTTATGATCAAACCCTTCAATTACTCCAGCCCTGTGAGAGTTTGTGCTCCACCCTTTAGAGCAGGCCGCGAGTTTGACCGGCTTGTGTTAGCGTCTCACACCACGTATTATAGTTTGGAGTCTTGTTTAAGTCATCATGACAGTTGGCATTTGTTGTCGTTGCTGTTCGTTTCTTTTTAAATTGGTTTTTTGGCATCTTATTTTAAGCCGAGACAAATACACTTTGGTATGACTGGATGAAGCCCGCTCACGCACAGCTTCACTCGGACTACATGCAGCATCTGACCGAGCTCAAAACCAAGAGCAAGAACAAGGTTCGGGCTGTCCAGCAGCTGATACAGCGCCTACGGCTGATCAAATCTCCTGCTGAAATTGAACGAATGCAGATTGCGGGAAAGCTGACGTCACAGGTGTGATTCCTTCTGCAAAAGCGGTTTTCAAATGCAAAAGTTCTCAGCTCTTAGGGTTCAGTGGGCACTTTGAGGTTGTGTACTTGATGCAGTCATTTCATGGCCGGTGAACATCCAGCTTCAACCTTGACATTCAGGGAACACGTCTAGAGACTCGCTCAGTACCTTGCAAGGCAAAGTAAATCTGCCGCCTTCTATTTTTACCCATGATCTCAGTTGTTTCTCCTTGGAGCAACACAAATTAATTTTATTTCCTTTCCTGACAATAACTGCAATAATAGTAGCAGTTTGATAGTTTAAAAAGAATCAGGACCCAAAATGATAATGCATCAAGTCTACAATTAATGGGAAAAGGGTGCAGTGTAACAACAGCATTAACATAAGAATACCTGTCACATCCAGTGGCTGTCTCACAGCCAGGGCCCAAAGAAGCCAAGTTCAGGCTCCGGTTGCATTTTCTCTCCTGGGTCAGGAACCACAGGTGCCTGCCTGGAACACCTGGAACCAGGGAGCCCAGAATGGAATCTCACCTAGAGATTGTTCTGGTTTGGGTCATATTGGCAGATTGCCGCTATGTAACAACAAAGCCTTTTGGGGTTCTCCTGGAAACCAAGTATAAACCATTAATCTCACTGTCACCAATACTGACACACTGCTACAAACTGCTCTGAAATTCCTCTCAACACTATTAATCAGTATGTTTCAGGTCCCATTACATGCAGGACCTTGAACAAAGCAGCTCAAGTTAATTCCAGGCTAGAACGAACCTCCTAGCATGAGAGCACACAGACATTTGAAGGCTATTTTCTGAGTCTACCTATAGTCTTCCCTAAGTTAAACATTATTTTCCTGAACTCTTCCCTCATCTTTTCATTTTACCTTGTTTGGTGACTTCCTCAGTGAGTGCTCCAGTTTGTCCAGTACACTGTCCAGTGTTGTAGCTATGGCTAGACCAGCAGAGACAACTTTCAACTAATTACAGATGTGAAAAGTACTTGTCTTTGTTTTCCATCAAATCATTGATTTTTGAAATAAGGAAGAGAAGTATAGATTGGGGTCATGTTTAAGGCTGTAAGAAATTGGTGAGGAGTGATCAGATGTCTGTGCATAAGATGTCAAGTCAATTACAAATTTACCTGGGAGTATTCTGATCTGCATTGCTGTCACTTGTCCACGCTGTGAGTGAGAGACTATTTTAAGTGTGCCAAAATTTAAAAGTATTAAATCTGAGGTATTGTCTTTAAGTATTCCCATTTCTGGTGTAGCATTATTCTGTAAGATTTTTTAGTATTTGGACAAAATAGTTTTCTTAGGAATAATGATGCTATATTTGTGTTTTCAGCCCAAACGAAAGTTTCCTGTCCTTTGGGGAATAACCCAAATATAATTTGTGTCTCTGTGATACAGATCAGTTGGATTTTCTTGCAGTCTGATTTGATTTACTAGGTGTACCAGTTAATAATGCGGATTTTGTACTCAAAGAAAACACGATAATTTCAAGAGAAACATCAAAGGTGCTTTATTCAAAGTAATGCCCATCGCTAGCTACTCATTTCCCCATCTTTCAGGTAATTTGTGGAGACCTTCCCAATAGAAGTTTTCTTGTTTTAAGGCAAACCATTCAGAGACCCAATTTTCCACTTCTTCATATGTTTTGAAGTGCCGCTCAGAATGTGCGTGTGCCATCAATTGGAACAAGTGGAAATCTGAATGAGCAAGGTCTGGTGAATACGGTGGGTGGGTTAATACTTCCCTGGCAAGGTCTTCAACTGGTTTTGAAGTGTGCAATGGTGCATCATCGTGAAGCAAAATTATTTTGCCCAGTCTATTGATACATTCTGATCATTTCAAATTGATTATTTCTTGTCAGTAGCCATCAGTATTAATTGTTTCACCTGGTTGTAGAAGCTCATAATACACCTCACCTTCCTGATCCCACCAAACGCAGAGCACTGTCTTCTTTCCCAAGCGATTTGGCCTTGCAGTCGATGTTAATGGTTGACCTGGATCAACGCATGATTTTGTGCATTTGGGATTCTCAAAATAAATCCACTTTTCATCGCCAGTCACAACTCAATGCAAAAAAGACTTTCCTTCGTGCCTTTGAAGCAACGTTTTAGTGGTGACTTTTCAGTTTTTCATTTGTCTTTCTTTCAGTTGAGGTGGCACCCATTTTCCTTCCTTTAAATCTTTCCCGTTGCTTGTAAACGATTGGAAATTGTTTGCTGAGCAACCTGTAATCTTCCTGCAAGTTGTTTTTGAGTTTGACACGCATATTATCCAATAATGCTTCCAAACTTTTTCGGTTGACCTGGGCCTTCTTTGTCTTTCACATCAAAATCATCACTTTTAAAGCGTTTAAACCAGCGTTCACAAGTTGGAGCATGTTCACCATAAGCTTCCAGAAGTATACGATAACTTTTTCTTCAAAATAAAGTAATGAATTAAAACTTCCCTCAAATGCTCTTTTGTTGGTACAAAATTGGACATTTTTAAGTGTAAAAAATATCTATGATATTAACACCTTCAGCAAATTTGACATACGAAGTTTTGAAGCTTGCTGTCAATACAACAAAATAGCATACATATCAAATGGTATATATATCAACATATGTGTAACTCCATCTATTGAAAAAATCCGCATTATTAACCTTTATGAACTAGGCACACCTAATACAATAAGAGCCTTGCCGTTAGAGTTAAGTAGCCTTTCAAGAGAGGAGAACTGGTAGGATGTGTGGGCAGAAGTAAAAGCAGGGTGAGGCAGCCCTCTCCAGGCCAGATCTCTCCTATGACTGAAATTATACCCTACTTCTGGACATTTCTACCTGAATTTCCTCTAATTTTTTAAGCTTGTGCTCTGCCAGCTCTACCAAACCTTCCTCTTCCTTTGTATTCTATTTCGTGATTAATATTAACAACATCAACCCAGCTACCTTAATGGAAATATGGAAGGTACCTAGATCATAGTTCTCCCAGCCCTTGTATCTAATTAACTGGTCCCCACGTTCTCTTCTCGGGAGACAGAGGAGTGTAGTGAAGACGGACCTGGGTTTAAACACCAGCTGTGTTATTCGGCCTGTGCCTGGCACAGCAGGACACCTAATGTCCCTTTGCTGTCTCTGCTTCCGCTATTGCCTGCGTCTAACTCTACCCCAGCCACGTGATCTCTTCAGATGTGGCTGCCCTTCTCGTGAAGCTCTTCGGTGGCTCCTTACTGTGTTTAGGATTAAATTTCAACATGCTCACTCAGCTTTTCATGATCTGGCCTCTTCTGCCTTTCCCTTCCAGCTCTGTACCTCATTCTTCCACAGGTGCTGGGCACATACTGAGCAGTCTCCATGTCACAGGCTCCCTACCCGCACGTCAGCTGCATGTGGACATGCGCACAAGGCCCTCATGAAATCATTCCTGCTTTTTCTCTCCACTGTCCCTTCCCCGTAAGCTGTACAGTGTCTGCTCATGATGTATCCTGGCTATCAGATGCACAGAATGAAACGCAAAGAAATCTCATTTTACATCTTTAAAGAATCAAAATATACACATTTAAATAGCACCTGGTGAAGTGAGAAGGTCAAGTGTTAACTGAGAGTATGGGCTGCGTTGTGATAAGACAACCCCAATAAGAAGTGGCCGTCATAAGTCTGCCCTGGGGCTTTATAGGAAAACGGAGTAGTTACAATTGGCCTTCTTTTCACCCTCCATTCTATTGCAGGCTTTCATAGAGACCATGTTTGCCAGCAAAGCGCCCGTGGATGAGAGCTTTCTTTATGCTAAGGTGAGCTTCACACGATCGGAAGGCACATGTAAAGTGATTTCATTGATTGGCAGGTGGCATCTGGTGGGCTTTTATGGAAGTGACCAGGAGGTCCGTGGAGAGGATTTGGTTCTTAAATGTGCCTACTAATTTATTAAATGAATCTAAATATGTGGAGTAACAAACAAAAAATCTGCAGAGGTATTGAAGAAGAAAAGGTTTACATAAATGTGAGATGAGAAGTCAATTTAAAGGAAGAGACTGGGGTTGAAGTGTAGATAGTAGCTCATGGTTGCCAGTCTCAAGCTCCATCCTAGGACATAATAAAATCCATAAGAGTTCACCATTTGCCTAGTATATTTTTATTTTCCAGAACTTGTAGGTCAGTAGCTATTTGAAAGGTTGACACTAGTCATTTAGAGCTATTGTTAAAAATGCAAGCCATATTCCAGTGTTTATTTAAATAAGAATAAACAAACAATAACTTTACATAACTGTTATCTTTTTGCTCTCCCTTGATATAAGTTTTCTGTACCCTCTTCTAGACTTAATTTGAAAATCAGAAATTTAGAGTACTCACAAGAAAAGAACAGATTTAGTATTAGGATTGAATAACAGGCTTGGCATGAGACTAAAAGTGGCCCAACATTACAGCATTAAAAGTTTTGTTAGGCTGAAACCAATTTGGCTCAGTGGACAGAGCGTCGGCCTGCAGACTGAGAGGTCCCAGGTTCGAGTCCAGTCAAGGCATGTACCTTGGTTGCCGGCACGTCTCCAGTGGGGGGCGTGCAAGAGGCAGCTTATCGATGTTTCTAACTTTCTATCCCTCTCCCTTCCTCTATAAAAAAAATCAATAAAATATATTTTTTAAAAGAAGTTCTGTTAGGTATGATGAATAGTTTCAGTAGTAACTTCAATGGAGGGGTGTGCTGTTGAGGAGAGCCTGGGCTGGAACAGCCCTAAAGAAACCCTTTCTTTAGTCACACTGCTGTTTTGTTTTTTCAGTTTGAATTTGAATGCCGCGCCCGGGGAGCAGACATCTTAGCCTACCCTCCTGTGGTTGCTGGAGGTAACCGCTCCAACACTTTGCACTACGTGAAGAACAATCAGCTCATCAAGGTACAGTACTACCCATCGGCGCTGCTTCCTCTGGGGCCAGTGCCCTACCGGAAAACTCACTAACTTCGAGGTCTCCTCATGTTCAGCTTTACCAAAATGCGTTTACAGACGGTATCTCACTTGATCCTGACGTTAGCACTATGAGCTAGGAGCAGTTATTACTAGGTGAGGAAAATGAACTTTTAAAAATGAGGTAATTAGTAGTGCAGAGGCAGATATTCTACCCTAACGCCTCTGCTCATTTTCTTTTGTAGCTCTCCTCCCATAAGGACTGGCAGCTGCAGTGGGCTAAGCAGATGGGGGCCGACAGACTTTTTTTAAAATGTTTTTATTGACTAGAGAGGAGGGGAAGGGAGAGGGATACAGAAACATCAATGAGAGAGAAATATCCACATGGATTGGCGGCCCTCACTGGGGATTGAGCCCTCAAGCTGTGTTTATGCCCTGACCAGAATGGAACCTAAGGCATGGATTGGTTCTCAGCCGCTGAGTGACACTGGCCAGGCAGATTTGACAAATGAATACCTTATTAGCTGTGAGGGAATTTCTCTTTTGTGGTTTTCTCCCAGAGTGACATTATAAGTAAAGAATTCTGTGCTCCTTTGTTAAGTCCACTTTTAATTACCTACTTTAGTATTTGGTAAATTCAAAAGACTAAATATAGCAAATGTAAATTATACAGCATATTTTTAAAGTGAATACCCCTGACTTACTGGACTCAAAAGTTAGAATACGTATTACCACCCTGGCCAGTGTGGCTACACAGGTTGAGAGCTTAGTCCCCAGCGAGGGCAGCCGGTAGGGGGCATTCAGGAGGCAGCTGATTGATGTTTTGTGCTCATATCGATATTTCTCTCTCCCTCTCCTTTACCCTCTCTCTAAAAATCAATTTTTTAAATTAAAAAAGAAAAGAAAAATTAGGACATTATAAAGACTATATCTGCTTCTGTACCCTATGCCCTCCACCTGCTGCCTCCCTCCCTCAGTTCACTAACTGGTATTCTACATTTTTTGTCATTTTCTTAATTTTTAAAAAATACTTGTATTACATGTACCATATAAGCAATATTATTTGCAAGCAACACTCTGTGGCAGATGATCAACACTGTCTGACACAATTTGAGCTTGCTATAGCAACTAAGTCTAACCTATTCCGGTGCTCTCCTCTATGAGACAAGCCGTTATATAGACTTAGACAGTGTTAAAAAATAATAATAATAATAAATGAATTTTTAAAATAGCAATATTATTATTATATACATGTAATATAAAATTCTTCTTGCTTATGAAGAATACAAATTTATATATATTATTTTATCTTACTTATAAGTGTATGATAATATTAGTTGTTTTCTAATAGTAAATTTATTCTACCATTTTGCTAGAAATAAAACCACATGATTCTTCAAAGTTACTGTACTATGTGCACTCATTTGATCATTGCGGTGTGCCGTGTTTATTTAGATGTGAATAATAAGATATGCCCAGTAACATGACATGTAGTAAGATAGAGATGTACCCAAAGTTTTCTTCCCCCACATGCAGTTTTGCTCAGTGGATAGAGCATCGGCCTGTGGACCAAAGGGTCCCAGGTTTGCTTCCGATTAAGGGCCCGTGCCTTGGTTGCAGGCTTCTCCCCGGCCCAGGCCCTAGAGGTGCTCATGCAGGAAGCAACCAGTTGAAGTGTTTCTCTCACATCAATGTTTCTGTCTGTCTTGCCCTCTCTCTTTCACTCTCCCTAAAAGAATATAAATAGTTAAATGGTTAAGAGTAATTGTATCTTAATAAAGCTCTAGTTAAAGTACTTATCTAAGGTTATGTTAAGTGATAGTGATAGTGATAATGGTAGCATTATGATGTGCTGATGTTTGCACCTAGTAATTCAAACCCAAGCAGGTTCCAGAGCCAATGCACTTAACCACTATGCAATGGTACTTTCCTATATTTTTTATTTTAAAAACACTTTTTTATTGATTGATTTTTAGAGAGAGTGAGGAAGGGAGAGAGAGAGAAAAGCATCCACTTGTCCACTTGTTATTCCGCTTATTTATGCATTCATTGTTTGATTCTTGTATGTACCCTGACTGGGGATTGAACCTGCAACCTTGGCATATCAGGACAATATTTAACCAACTGTGCTACCTAGCTAGAGTGCAATGGCACCTTTCTTAAGCCAGTGTGAGTTCATTTGAAATATTTAGATGCTGTTTCTCTTTTTGTTTTTTCTTAATCCTCACTGGAGGATATTTTTCCATTGATTTTTACAGAGAGGGAGAGACAGAGAGAACCATCAATGTGAGAGGGTTGCCTCCTGCATGCACCCTGACCAGGGCCAGGGAACCTGCAACCAAGGTACATGCCCTTGACCAGAATCAAATCCAGAACTCTTCATTCTGCTGGCCCAATGCTCTAGCCACTGAGCCATACTGGCTAGGGCTAGGTACCATTCTTATAAGAAACCAGAGAAGCCGAGACAAGTTTGGCTCAGTGGATAGAGCGTCTGCTTGCAGACTGAAAGGTCCTGGGTTCGATTCCGGTTGGAGGCATGTACCTTGCTTGCGGGCACATCTCCACTGTGGGGCATGCAGGAGGTGGCTGATCGATGTCTCTCTCTCATCGATGTTTCTGACTTTCTATCTCTCTCCTTTCCTCTCTGTAAAAAAATCAATAAAATATATTTTTAAAAAAAGAAGAAGAAGAAGAAAGAAACCAGAGAGGATTAGTCTCTTTTAAATTAGAGCTTTAAAAACCTATTCTATATATATATAAAATCCTAAGCCACCAGTCAATATGCTGACTGGCTGGTAGCTATGATGTACACTGACCACCAGGGGGCAGATGCTCAATGCAGAAGCTGTTGAGTTGCCGTGACTTGGCAGCTGCGGTTCGGTTCTTAGGTAACACACCCGGAACCAGAGAGGAGGGAGCCCAATTCCGGGACCCCTCAGGGATGTGGGAGAGCCGGTTTTGGCCCAATCCCCACAGGCCAGGCCAAGGAGCCCCACCTGTGCACAAATCCATGCTCCGGCCTCTACTCTAGTGTGTGTGTGTGTGTGTGTGTGTGTGTGTGTGTATATATATAAAACATGAAAGGCACAAAGGGCTTACGTTAAAAGAAGAAACAACTGGCAATCCAGGGGTCACCGCCTTTGACCTTTTGCTTTTTTCCAGGATGGGGAGATGGTGCTGCTGGACGGAGGTTGTGAATCGTCTTGCTATGTGAGTGACATCACCCGTACCTGGCCTGTCAACGGCAGGTACGTCTACAGATCGCCCTGCTTCTCGGGAGTGTGGTTGTTTGGAATAAATGGCTAACGAGATAGACAGGTCCCCTTAAGCTCAGGTTAACTGCCTTTCAAAGCTCCTGATATTTTCTTCTTAATATTTTTTACTGATTTCAGACTGGAAGGGAGAGGGAGAGAGAGACAGAAACAACAATGATGAGAAAGAATCATTGATCATTACCTTCTGTACATCCCACATTGAGGACCAAGCCTGCAACCCGGGCATAAGCTCTGACCAGGAATTGAGCTGTGACCTGCTGGTTCATAGGTTGACGCTCACCCCTGAGCTACACTGGCTGGGTGCTCAAGATTATTTTTTTAAGGCTGTTTATTCATCATCACAGGATCAGGGACCTAGAAACACCCAGTTAACATTCACACACACACACACACACACATATATACATATATATATGTATGTAGATTGGTAGGTAGATTGATAATGGTTAATGCATTTAAGGAATTGACTCACACATTTGTAGGGCAGGCTGGAAACTCACACAAAAGTTGATGTTGCAGTCTTGAGGCAGAATTCTTTCTCCAGTATACAAGACAGTTCTGGCATTTGAATTATTTAGTATAGGATACCTTATGGCCCATGTTTCAGCCAACCAACCAAATAAACTGTTGGCGCCTTTTTGAACCCTTGAGTTATAACATTGAATCCAGAATCTCTGCTTTGTGGATATGCACTGAGTGTCCAGATTACTATGCATTTAGAGATCATAATAATCTGGCCACTAACTGTACATATATCAATAAATTCAGCCTGTTCCAACTTTATGTTCCTTCCAATTATCCCACACATTACTATCCATTTCCATACACATTCTCAGGTTTTTATCGATATAAGTAGGGAAAATCATGCAGTTCTCTCGGGATTATCATGCACTTCCTTAGGGGTCACACTTTGTCCCTCACCTTTTGGGGCCTGCTGGGAGTACAGTCTAGTTAAAAGTCCAGAGGCAAGTCCAAGGCAACTACCTAACGGGAGAACCTGCAGGTTCTCAGTCCAAATTACATTAGTCTCAGATGGTGGTAGAAAGGCTGCTTCTGCCAGCAAAGAAGACAACAGAATTTAGGGGTCAGAGTCCCTAGCTTCATCAGGACCGTTCAGAATTGCACAGCTCAGATTTGTGCATTCCAGTGTATATCAAATTTACACTTAAAAAAACTTTAAAAATATGTACTAGTACTGTGGTGGCATGGAATATGGGTATAAACATAACGTTGATAAATTTGAACCTGGAGTTGAGTATGTAGGTCTTCATTATAGCATTATATTTTTATACTTAAATATTAGCAGATATTTAGATTGTACCTATCCTATATAAGAAAAGGGTAATATGCAAATCGACCAAAAGTGGAATGACTGGTCGCTGTGATGTGCACTGACCACCAGAGGGCAGACGCGCAATGCAGGAGCTGTTCCTGGTAATCAATGTGCTCCCACAGAGGGAGTGCCGCTCAGCCAGAAGCCAGGCTCACAGCTGGCGAACGCAGCGCAGTGGTGGGTGCCTCTCCCACCTCCAGGGCAGCGCTAAGGATGTCTGACTGCGGGGAGCGGGCCTAAGCTCTCCCTCGGACATCCCTGAGGGCTCCCTGATTGTGAGAGGGCGCAGGCCACATTGAGGACTCCTTCCCTCCCCCCGCCCCCCAGTTTTGTGCACCGGGCCTCTAGTTATAATTATTTAAAAAAACATTATAGCCAAAACTGGTTTGGCTCAGTGGATAGAGCATCAGCTTGCAGACTGGAAGGTCCCAGGTTCGATTCTGGTCGAGGGCATGTACCTTGATTGCGGGCACATCCCCAGTGGAGGGCATGCAGGAGGATGCAGCTGATCAATGTCTCTTTCTCATCGATGTTTCTAACTCTCTATCACTTTCCCTTCCTCTCTGTAAAAAAAAATCAATATATTTTTTAAAACATTATAATGAACATTTTTGTACATACAGCTTTTTTTGAATTTCAAATATTAGGATGGATTCTTAAAGCAAAATTTCAAGCTCAGGTTTTATGAGCATCTTTGAAGGCCTTTGGCTTCATTGGCTGTCTTTATGGGAGTGTAAATTAATACATGGAACTACATATCATATACCACCACCTCATTTTAATTTTTTTTTCATTTTTCCCCATGATTGCTGAAGAAATTATTCCAAAGATACCTAGAAACTAGTAAATTACTAGTAACCAAAGTATTGACTAGTTTATCCCATGACATAGCTTTGCCTCTTAAGAAATAGATCCCTGCCGAGACCGGTTTGGCTCAGTGGATAGAGCGTCGGCCTGCGGACTGAAAGGTCCCGGGTTCGGTTCCGGTCGGGGGCATGTGCCTTGCTTGCGGGCACATCTCCACAGTGGGGTGTGCAGGAGGCGGCTGACCCATGTCTCTCATCGATGTTTCTGACTTTCTATCTCCCTTCCTCTCTGTAGAAAATCAATAAAATATATTAAAAAAAAAAGAAGAAGAAGAAAGAAGTAGATCCCTGAGCTTTTTATTTATTTTTTTTTAAATATATTTTACTGATTTTTCATAAGAGAGGAAGGGAAGATGGATAGAGAGATAGAAACATCGATGAGAGAGAGAGACATCGATCAGCTGCCTCCTGCACACCCCCAACTGGAGATGTGCCCGCAACCAAGGTACATGCTCTATCCACTGAGCCAAACCGGTTTCAGCCCTAAGCATTTTTTTTAATGGTAAAAAATGGAAAGGATCAACAATAACCTGGACTGGCTGCATCCTCTAGCCTCACCTCTTGAATGTTGCTGGCTGTCTGAGGACTGGTTCTGCCCAGTTTGAAGGGTTGTTGCTCTTCCTGTTGAGCATCTAGGCTATGATTAAGGTCCCGGCAGTAATGCTATGTTGGTGTGATTAAATATCTACAGTGCCTCATCATCATCGCCTCGGAGTTTTTCTAATGAAACTGAGAAGCCGCTGTTAAACAAAACATAATCCCGCAGCTGAACGTTTTTGCTGCTTTTTTAAAAGAAAGGGTGTATTGGGCCATGCTGTTAGCCAGCAAAGGACCAGGTCCTGGGGCGTGAAGTCTGAACCACTAGCAGCAGGGCGTGGTGGAGGAGGCAGTATGCTCGCATCCTAGAGTTGACAGGCGCTTTTATGCATTATGTTTTGGGGAAGAAAGAGGTACGTTGTTTTGAAAGAACTTACAATGGCTATAGACAAGAGTTTGGGGGATGGGTGCAGGAGAGCGTTTTAGGATAGGAGCACAGCCTGGAAAAAGAAATATTCACTTCTGATTGGTTGCAGGCAGCAGCCCTGAAAGTTCATGCACATGCTGGCTGCCGTGGTGGCGGTGGTCAGCTCACAGACCCTGGGAGCTGATTCAGAGCTCTGACATGCACCCAAATATGATCAGTTTTGTTAGTTGACATGACGCCATTAACTGGCTAACTATTCCCGTCCCTTCCTCTCACTCTCCCACTGCTGTAATTTGATTTATAACGTCTCAGAATTATTTTCTTGTCACAAACTTCCTGCAGTATCAGTCAGTTCCAAACTTGCGATCTTTGGTTTTCCTGCCCCCAGGTTTACGGCACCTCAAGCGGAACTCTACGAAGCTGTTCTGGAGATCCAGAGGGACTGCCTGACCCTCTGCTCCCCCGGAACCAGCTTGGAGAACATCTACAGCATGATGCTGACCCTGATCGGGCAGAAGCTGAAAGAGTTGGGGTTCCTGAGGAACACGAAGGAGAATAATGCCTTCAGGGTACCCCACTTCTTTTCACTCACTCCTCAAGGGCACCTTACCTGCTGCTCGGTTTTTCTGTAAAATTAATTAGATTTAGAAATGATCTTTGTGATTCTTCATCTATAAAAGGGATTTATATTAACATTGAAGCGGGATTACAACAAAGGGAGTCAGTACTTCTTTCTCCCAGAAGGTGGCAGCACATTCTGGTTCATTGCATACTGCGTAGTGCGGGGCTAGCTCGGTCGCAGAAGACAGAAAAGGAAGTCTGGCGCAGAGGGTGGGAAAGGACACAGAAAGGAGGAGAGGTTAACTCTTGATTCTTTTGGGGAAATTTTGAAAAGGTAGAGGTTGACGGGGAGGGTGTTTGCTGCTTCAGTGACACTGTTGAGACTTGATCAGTGTCCTCAAGGGCATGTCTTTAGTGAATTTCATCTCCATCCCAATGTAATGGGATTCAGAGAAAATGTAAAGCCTCGGCTTTAAATCAAAATGCCGGGGGGTCAACAAACAGACCATGAAGGCATGGCCCATCTCCAAGGTTAGGCTGCTAGGGTTTCCTTTATCGATAGGAAAGAAGTTATAAATTCCTCCTGCTCAGGCCAGCAAATCTTTAATTAAAGGATAGAAACATCCAGGCCAGTAAATGCCTAGTAATTGCAGTGTTATTTGGTGTTTCAGCCTGCTCCACAAGATGCTGGGAGATACTTGGGGTCTCCAGAGTAGACTTCGTGGGCGGGATGTGTGAATGTTGAAAAGAGAACTATTGTAACATAATTCTTCCTCCTTCAAGAAAAGAGATTTTTCACTAAAACCAGTTTGGCTCAATGGATAGAGCGTCAGCCTGCGGACTGAAAGATCCCAGGTTCTATTCCAGTCAAGGACATGTACCTTGGCTGTGGGCACATCCCCAGTAGGGAACGTGCAGGAGGCAGCTGATAGATGTTTCTCTATCATCGATCTTTCTTAACTCTCTATTCTTCTCCCTTCCTCTCTGTAAAAATCAGCAAAATATACTAAAAGAAGAAGAAAGAAAAGAGATTTTCATAGCCACAGTCATTACTGGGCTTGCCCAATTCAGTATGTGTGCAATACATTAAGTATTGGGAATGGAAATGTGCATTAGTTAGAATGCATTGGCAGAATTTTATTCAAGAGGTGGCAGCGATCAGGTCTCTTAGTAGCCTAGGGACAGATTAAACATAGTGGCAGGACCATGGGGGAGCTGTTAATACCTCTCTCGCTGACTTACACAGGCCTGACTTCTCCTCAAGGGGCCATTGCTCTAATAACACCGTGGCCGTTACCTTTTCCAGGCTGCTCGCAAATACTGCCCTCACCACGTGGGCCATTACCTGGGGATGGATGTCCACGACACTCCAGACATGCCCCGTTCCCTCCCGCTGCAGCCCGGCATGGTGATCACAGTGGAGCCAGGTAAGGGGGAGGGGGCAGTAGCAGCCTCTAGCCCCCTGGGACACGTAACAGTGCCGGGTGGAAAGGTAAACACCACGGTGAGGCTGAAGATTGATAGGGCAGGAGTCCGTTTTAAATACTGATTCTGTTTTTGTAATAAAAACATCTCATTCTTCAATTTCAAGTATTTTTACCTCTAAATTAAGTAATTACAGCTGGGACACGTCTTTCATACCACCCTTTGAATCCACTCTGTAGCCTCGCATACCACTTAGTCCAGTCTGGTCAGTAGTGGGTGCTTCATTAGACTGACTACAAAATTATCTGCTGACCTTTTCTTTTTATCACAGGCAGAAGGTGAATCTGTCTAATTTCATGACTAGAGAGGGTACCTTGGGCTCTTAGAATTTTCCAACTGTTTAGTAAAGCCTGTTTTGTTATTTTTACTTTATATTTATGGCTTATTGAGAGGACTTATTTGAGTATTTCTACAGCTTCTGGTTGTTCAGGCTAATCTAAATAAGTGATATTTAAATATGTTTTCAAATACCTTATGTATTTATTTTAGCAAAGTTCCCTTTTTCTAAGGGACTATTAGACAAAGAAAGAATACATTTATATAATCTACTGGTTCCCAGCATATGCTGACATATTCACAGTTTAAGTAACTTTAGTGACCTGCTTGAGCCACTAGAATATGACAGAATCATGATCAGCATTACCATATGGAGCCTGTAGTCTACTCTCCTATATAATAAGCGGGTAATATGTAAATGTACAGAACAGCAGGACAACCAAACAACCAATCAAAGTCTAATTCTATCTAATAAAAGTAATATGCAAATTAACCATCACCACTACACCCAAACAAGATGATTGTGGCCATGAAGCGAGCAGGAGGCTTGGGTTTCCCCAGCAATGGAGGAAGCCAAGCTTTCTACACACCCTGGCCAGCCCAGGCCTCCACTCAAGGCTACAACATTTCAATTATAGAGGATCAATAAATCCCAACAAAAATGACGCCAGCCACGGAATTGGAGAGAGCAGGAGGCTTGAGTTGCCCACGATGATGGAGGAAGCCACGTTTCTGCAGCCCTGGCCTGCCTTGGCTACAAAGTTTCAATTATAGGAGATAAATAAATCCCAGACACCAGGGCCTCTACTTGGGTCGCCAGGGGCATGGCCAGCCTGCAAACCACCACAGACTCCTCACCCAGGCTGCCCCATACCCAAGGGAACCCTCACATGATCCGGGACACCCTTTAGGGCAAACCAGCTGGCCCCCACTTGTGTACTAGGCCTCTATCCTATTTAATAAAAGAGTAATATGAAAATTGACCATCACTCCAACACACAAGATGGCTGCCTCCATGTGGACACAAGGTGGCTGCAACAAGATGGCCAGCAGGACAGGGCAGTTGGGGGCAATTAAACCTGCAGGAGAGGGCAGTTAGGGGTGACCAGGCCGGTAGAGGAGGGAAGTTGTGGGCAAATGGGCCTGCAGGGAAGGGCAATTGGGGAGAGACCAGGCCTGCAGGGGAGAGCAGTTAGGGATAATCAGGCTGGCAGGGGAGTGGTTAGGGGTTGATCAGTCTGGCAGGCAGAAGTGGTTAAAGGCAATCAAGAAGGTAGGCAGGTGAGCAGTTGGGAGGTAGCAGTCCCGGATTGTGAGAGGGATGTCCGACTGCCCAGTTAGGCTTGATCCAACTTGAATCAGGCCTAAACGGGCACTTCAGATATCCCTGAGGGGTCCCAGATTGGAGAGACTGCAGGCTGGGCTGAGGGACAACCCTCCCCCCTTGCACAAATTTCGTGCACCAGGCCTCTAGTATGCTAATGATACGCTGACTGCTCAACCACTCACTATGACATGCATTGACCACCAGGGAGCAGACGATCAGGACTGAGCGAGATAGGCCAGACACACCCTGGAGTCCCTCCCTGGCTCGATCATGCACTGATGGGGTCCCTCAGCCTGGCCTGCTCCCTCTCACAATCCAGGACCCCAGAGAGCCGGTTTCAGCCCCATCCCACAGGCCACTCCCCATGGGAGGATGCCAGACACAGGGCTCATGGCTGGCAAGCACTGCTGTGGCAACATGAGCCTCTTCCAGACAGAACTGATTGGGCACGAGCCCATGGCAGGCACAGTGGGGCCAGTATGATTGGGAGCTGCAGGTGGCATTGGACTGCAGGTTTTAGCCTGAGCCTTGCAGGCTACCCAGAAGGACCCCATCCATGCACAAATTCTTGCACTGGGCCTCTAGTACAAAATAACTGTAATAATATTTAAAATAATGATAGTCAGCATTTATTGACCATTATACTAGACACTTTTATCTGTATTATCTCATTTAACCTCCATGAGTAGGTGGATACTGTTAAGATTCTGGTTTTACAGATGGATTGTAACAGAGAGGTTAACTTACTTGCCCCGGATCATCCAGTTACTGCCATTTATGAACAGCGCATTCTTTTTCCTGCTTCTCAGGCATTTATGTTCCAGAGGATGACAGAGACGCCCCGGAGAAGTTCCGTGGTCTGGGTGTGCGGATTGAGGACGATGTGGTGGTGACGCAGGACTCTCCTCTCATCCTCTCTGCAGATTGTCCCAAAGAGATCGGCGACATCGAGCAGATCTGCGGCAGGGCCTCTTGACCCTCGCTGCAGCCCGCATGCTCCTCAGGTTCCGGGGTGTGCCCTGGCTCTGTGCACCTGAGTTTCTGAGTGCTGTCTGTGTGGGTACGTTTATGTGTGTGTTTCACTTGGGAGTGTGGGACCTGTATGAGTGTATGTCATTGTGTGTGTGGTCTTTTCTTTGTTTTAAGGAACTAGAAATGCGGAAAATGGAATTTTTGGACTGTATGTTACTGCAACTTTAGTTACATTAATTCTATAGAATGAATGGCCCAGGCAAGTTTAACTTTTAAACAGAAAGGTAGATCGTGGTTATATATGTTCACGCATTCCAGTTCACACGTGTAAATATACAGAACTTCTCTCCAGGTCTTTTCCTTGCAGTGCTTTTGCTCAGATCCGGTTAATATCATGAGATTTGTATGATACGTATGTTACACTAAAAACCAGTGGTTGTGTGAGGCCCATGTATGCCTTTCATGCTGGTGCCGATCTGTTTTGAGCCTGCACAACTGCCGGAGCCACGTGAGCCTCGTGGGCACTGGGGTCCCGCAGTCCCTCCATTCAGCCATCCTTCAGACAGTGTATCGGACAAAACAGTCTGAGCCTTTCTTGCTACTTGGTCGCCGAGGGCCTGGAAAGTATTTCAATTCTTGATAAGAAGGACATGGAAGAGAAAGAAAAGTACGTGTGTGTCCGCTGCAGATCCCGACCTCCACCCGTCTGCTCTCCATCTAAAGGTGAATCCTGACTAGACACCCAGGCCTCCTGTATGGATTCCTAGTGCGTTGCTCTGAGCACATCCTTGAAGCTGCTGCTCCAGCCGAGGGCAGATCCTCCACTTACCCACTTAAAGCGGGCACCCCCTTTTCAGAGAGCTCCCCTTGTTGTATCGTCCTGTGATTTCTGCCAGTGCCAACAGAAACAAAATCTGCCTGTGCCACCGAGTGCCTGCAAACAGCCTGCGGTCCTTTTCTCTCTCTGATGTCTGCACCGGAAGCGTCCTGTTTCTCAACCCAGCGCTGGACACAGTTATGCAAGAACTCGGTTGTACAAGTTTGCAAAGCGAACAGGGCTAGATTGTTGCAGATGGTTTGTTTGGGACCTTCTGGCCAAAGGGGAAGCTTTTAAGGACTAGCGTGTCCCCCTCCTAAACTTGGGAACGAGCCCAAGATGTGTAAAACATGCTGATCGCTGAAGCATAAATCGGAGGGTTTTTAAGAAAAAATTTGTATTAGCAAACACAGGCTCAGGGATTACCACTCCCTGCAGCGATACAGGCTTGCCTATCTTATCAGGAAATCCCGAGGTGCAGAGCTCAAAGCAGGCAGATAGTGGCTTCATCGGGAGACAAAGATAATATTATAAACCAGCATGTCCTGACAGCATCGTTCACAAATGCGTGCTTTGCTCACCGAATGTCCGCCGCTGTGGGAAGGGATGGCTGCACAGCTGGAGCCGTCATCCCGTGCCTGCCCTCCCTCCAGCCTCTCACCCCGTGCTGCTTTCCAGAAGAAGCGGACTTAAAATGAACCCGCAGTGTGGCCTCTGCCCCCAGGGCCTTCGTGGCCCTCTCTGGTGGGGTTTGTTTTGTCCATCCACCATCCTGAAAGAAGGCCTTGCCTTTTCCTCCTTTAAGTTGTTTTCTTCAGTCTTCACAGTTTGAGCTGAACTCGTAGGCCGCTTCTATGGACAGCAGCTTCCTGAACATGAGGCAGTCTCCTTCCAGTGAGATTCTAGAGAAATGGTGCAGGGGATGAGTAGTTAGAATGGCTGTTGTGGAGTCCCTGGTCCAAGAATATTGTCCTTTGAGCCCCAGGTTCACCGCCACAGTTACACATTTGAGTCAGAGTGTCAGGACCATCACGAGATGACGGTGAACATCTCGGAGCAGTGCCTTAGGGGCTGTGGGTATACCCAGCATCTGTGAGCAGATAATGATGCGCAGTGCAGGAACCTCAGCCATTCTTCGCCACCACAGACATACCCCACGTTTCCTTCATGAAGTAGAATAAATACTTAATGTTTATACCTGCTTCTAGAATGAAAACCTTAATTTTAAAAAATCTTTCAGCCCTAGCCAGTTTGGCTCAGTGGATAGAGCATCGACCTGCGGACTGAAGGGTCCCGGGTTGCCAGGTTGCGGGCTCCATCCCCCAGTGGGGGGTGTGCAGGAGGCAGCCAATCAATGATTCTCTCTCATCATTGATGTTTCTATTTATCTCTCCCTCTCCCTTCCTCTCTGAAATCAATAAAAATATAACAAAACAAAAAATCTTTCAAATGTTCCACTGGGGTTTTTCTCCCTGAACTGAATAGAGGAGTTTGGATCCTTCACAATACCACCTAAAGGAAGCATAGCTAGTATTCTCTGCCGCATACTTTGTGTTGTTTTTATTAATCGTCCCCTCCCAATATTTTTTTCCATCGATTCTTAGAGTGGAAGGGAGGGAAGGGGGAGAGAGAGAGACATCGATCAGTTGTCTCCTGAACACACCTTGACCTGGGCTGGCCGGGTTCAGGCCTGCAACCTAGGAATATGCCCTTAACTGGGAATTGAACCCAGACCCTTCGGTCCCCAGACCAACACTCCAACCCTGAGCCAAACTGACCAGAGCTGCCACGTACTTTTATGTGTTTATTTCAGAAGTTACTGTTCCCCCCCATAATCAGGAAATGGACTGTGGAGTAAGAACTCGCCCTTCCCATAGTCATAACATCCAGCTTAGGAAGCTACTTCTGATGGTGACTCAAGTTCTCGGTGTGGGTCTTCTTTCAAAACATTATTTTCTTACTGCTTTTTATCAGATCGGAAAGAGAAAACTCCTAACATAGACATTATATCTTAACTGAGATTAAGATGCATGAAACAGCCCTGGCTGGGTGGCTCAGTTAGTTGGAGTGTCATCCCATACATCAAAAAAATAGGGTTGCAGTTCCATTCCCAGTTAGGGCATATACCTAGATTGTAAGTTGATCCCCAGTTGGGGCATGTACTGATCTATGTTTCTCTTTTCCTTTTTCAAATCAGTAAAAACATCTCGGGTGAAAAAATCCATGAAACAAGTTAAATTCTAATAAAGGCATCATAATTAAATAGGAAAATTGAGTTAAAATTTTTTTTTTAACTTATGTAACCAAAGCCCTCTTAAGCTTTCTTAGTAGTAGATTACAGGTAAGATGCATGAGATCTGCCTCCTCTCCAGTACCCACGCCACAGATCACAAGTAAAGCATAGTGACTGTCCCATCGGCCCATGTACAACCTCAGTCCTTTGTAGCACAGTGTTTCCAGCAGTTGCTACAATAAAACCATCAGAGCAAGACCCTCTCTGCCATCCCCCCACTGCCATATAGTAGATGACAATGTGACTTGTGTGTGTGTGTGTGTGTATTGGAAACTGAATGACAATGTGACTTGTTTGTGTGTGTGTATTGGTCCAGGATGGTGGCAGCATAACGGACTGTGCGTGGAAGAGGTTTTTATGCTTTGGTTAACTTTTTAAATTTAAGCTGTTAGGGTTCATTTTAAGCCTGGGCAAATATACTTGAAGGTAAAGTGTTTTACGCCCTTAATAAAATCAGAAAAGGAATATATTGTGAAACCCTATCGTTACAGCAGAATTCCATCCTCACAATGGGTTCTCCTGGCTGCTCCTCTGACCTCTGCCTCTGTATCACGGGGGAGCTTGGGGTGAGCATCACTGATGTTCGGATCAGGGGTCCCCATGAACTCAAGGCCTCTTGGGGTGTGCTCAAGAGGATCTAAGAGAATTGTAGTCTTTGTGAGCATTTCTTAATGCTTTGTGTGACTTTTGTGCAATTATATAAATTCGATTTGGATAAAACGCTGTTACTTTTAAGGCCCTTTACATTGAAAATAGTTATCTCATTCCCCACCAAGGGAAAAGTATTTGTTACTGCCATTTAAAAAATAAATTATAAAACAATAAAAATGTATGACACGTGTGTTTTACTTTCAAATCTAGAGTTTACTGCTTTAACTTTGAGAATATTTTTATTTACAAAATACTTTATTTTACAGGGTGTTCGTTAACTGCTATCACAAAATCATGATAGCAACCAGCCGGCATGGCTCAGTGTTTGAGCATCAACCAATGAACCGGGAGGTCATGGTTTGATTCCCAGTCAGAGCACATGCCTGGGTTGTGGGCTCCATTCCAAGAGTGGGGCATGCAGGAGACAGCCAATTAATGATTTTCTCATTCTTGATGTTTCTCTCTCTTTCTCCCTCTCCCTTTCTCTCTGAAATCAATAAAAATATTTTTTCAAAAAAGCAGTTTGGCCAAAACCGGTTTGGTTCAGTGGATAGAGCTTCGGCCTGTGGACTGAGGGGTCCCAGGTTCGATTCCGGTCAAGGGCATGTATCTTGGTTGCGGGCACATCCCCAGTGGGGGGCGTGCAGGAGGCGGCTGGTAAATGTGTCTCTCTCATCGATGTTTCTAACTCTATCCCCCTTCCTTCCTCTCTGTAAAAAATCAATAAAATATATTTTTTTAAAAAGCAGTTTGTATCACATCATAACAGAGTTACAGGGAAGACATGAAGGAGGACGGATTTGTGAAGGAAGTCGAACCTTTTGGTCAGAGAAGATACCCCATGAGTTTATAATGAAATTGCCCACACAGTACAGCACTTTCATTTACATTATCATCTCACCTGTGCTTAGGTGGAGTCTGTGAGCCACGTCACTAACCTCATTGTACAGATGAGGAAGAGAGGCTCCCTGAGCATGTGACTCACCCAATGTCACATTGTAAGTAGATCTGGATGGAATTTGGTTTTTTGAACTTGAAACTGATTTGTAAACCTAACACTCACTGAACTCTCAGAGTGCATTATCTCATTTAATCTCTGCAGCAACAATTCTAATCACCCCTCCTTTTATTTTTATTTATTTTAAAGTATATATTTTGTTCAGAGAGGAAAGGAGAGAGATAGAAACATCCATGATAAGAGAATCATTGATCAGGCATGTGCCCTGACTGGGAATCGAACCACGACCACCTGGTTCATAGGTTGATGCTCAACCACTGAGCCATGCAGGCCAGGCTCACACCTCGTTTTATAAATGAGAAAGTAATACTTTAAGAAATTCAAGTCATTTGTCCAAGCCAGCACTTGAATTGACTACAATTCAGTACCTGAGCCCTGAATAGCCCCACGGCACTGTGCTACTTCCCGCCTTCTGCAAGCGACCACCCCAATTTTCCGCGATCCTGACCGCCATGGTGCAGCTGATATCAGACACACCTGGGTTAGAATCCCTCCTTGGCCAGGTACCAGTCTCACCTTCAGGTAATTTTCTTAACTTTCTCTTACCTGCATGTTCCTCGCCTATAGACCAGGAATCATATGTGTCTGGCTCATAGCATCTCCACTATTCCTTGGATTTTGCATTTAACCCAATATATAATCATTACTGTTGTCTGCCTTTATCTGTAGAACATAAGCTACCTGAGGAGGGCCTAGGACTATCTGTACACATCTTGTTCACCATTGTAACTCCAAGCAGGACCAGGCCTGGCCCATGGTGGGTACCCAAAAAATAGCTTATATAATAAAAGCCCAATATGCTAAGTGTCAGTCATCTGGTCATTTGTTCAACCAATTAAAGCGTGATATGCAAATGATGTGCTAAGGCCACTCAACCACTTGCTATGACTTGCACTGACCACCAAGTGGCAGATGCTCCGACCAGTACGTTAGCTTGCTGCTGGGGTCCAGACAGTTAGGACTGAGCAAGATGGGCCAGACATACCCTGAAGCCTTCCCACAGTCCCTCCCCTGGCCAACCTCCTGTGTCCCTCCCTGGCCTTGATCATGGGTCAGTGGGAGGGAAGTAATCAACAAAGACCATTCTATATAATAAAAGGCTAATAGGCAAATCGACCAAATGGTGGAATGACTGGTCGCTATGATGCACACTGACCACCACGGGGCAGACGCTCAATGCAGGAGCTGCCCCCATGTGGTCAGCGCGCTCCCACGGAACCCTGGCTCATGGCTGGTGAGCGCAGCCACCGTGGCAGAAGCCCCTCCCACCTCCATGGCGGGGCTAAGGATGTCCATTGGACCTCCCCAAAGGGCTCCTGGACTGTGAGAGGGCGCAGGCCTGGCTGAGAGACCGCCCCCCGCCCCCGCCCCCCCGCCAAGGGCATGAATTTCATGCACTGGGCCTCTAGTCCGTTCAATAAACCACTCATCCCAGAGGGAGAAAGTTCTTTCTTTCCCAGCTGCATTAGCTAGGACTTCCCTGGGAGGACTCTGGTAGAAGTAGTAACCAGGGTAACGAGACATGAATGGCCACCCTGGGGTAATTTGGGACCATCTCCTGCCAAGGGAGGTGGCAGGTTGCTTGGTCACCCTACCAGAATCGTCAGTGGGGCCAGCATGGCGAGTGTGACCGGTGAAGCCACACAGGCCTCCGGGCGCAGAATGGCCCCGCACAGGGGTTAATGCTCTGCTATTGCTCTCTTGAAATTATTATTTTTTTAATATATTTTATTGATTTTTTACAGAGAGGAAGGGAGAGAGATAGAAAGTCAGAAACATCGATGAGAGAGAGACATCGATCAGCCGCCTCCTGCATGCCCCACAGTGGAGACATGCCTGCAAGCAAGGTACATGTCCCCAACCGGAATCGAACCCGGGACCTTTTAGTCCGCAAGCCAATGCTCTATCCACAAGCCAAACCGGTCTCGGCTCTCTTGAAATCATTGATAATTTTTGAACAAGGAGCCTTGCATTTTCATTTTGCTTGGGGCCCTGCCACTTGTGCAGCTGATCCTGATCGCATCCCCTGGGTGGTGAGGGACACAGGGGAACAGGAGGAAGTTTTCTGCCAAAGACAAGGCGGGAGAAGGATAGGAAGCCCCAGGAAACATGGTGTCTGTGTGCCGCTCCTCATGAAACAGACTGAGCTCCTCTGAGGCAGGGACGATACCTTCCTCACTCAGTGCTGTTTGGAGCTTAAAACGGTGCCTCCATGTTCTTTTAATTAAGTTTATTATTTTGGCATAATTTGTAGATTCTACATATGAGATCCTGTGTGTGCTGTACTGTTTTCTCCAATGCTAACATCTTCCAAAACCACAGTGCAATCTCACAACCGGGATATTGACCCAGATGGAGTCAAGATACCACACTGCCATCACCCCGGGATCCCTTGTAGAGCCACACCCACTTCCCTCCCACCTCCTCCCCTCCTCCTGGCACGCACTAATCTGTCCTCCGTTCATATAATTTTGCCATTTCAAGAACGTTACATAAATAGACATACAATATGTAACCTTGTGAGATTGACTTTTTTTATTGACTCGGCATAATTCTCCGGAGAATCATCAGTTGCATGTAACAATGGTTCATTCCTTTTTACAGCCAGGTGGTATAGATGTGCCACAATTTAACCGTACCCCCATTAGAGGACATCTGGATGTTTCCAGTTGGGGGCTATTATAGATAAAGCTGCTAACATCTGTGTATGGATTTTTATGTGAATAGAAGTTTTCATTCTTTGGAATAAATGTCCAAGACTGCAATTGCTGAGTTGTATGGTGGTTGCATGTTTACCTTTTTTTTTGTCTTTAATATATTTTATTGATTTTTTACAGAGAGGAAGGGAGAGGGATAGAGAGTTAGAAACATCGATGAGAGAGAAACATCAATCACCTGCCTCCTGCATGTCTCCTACTGGGGATGTGCCCGCAACCAAGGTACATGCCCTTGACCGGAATCGAACCTGGGATCCTTGAGTCCCCAGGTCGATGCGCTGTCCACTGAGCCAAACCAGTTTAGGCGCATGTTTACCTTTCAGATACTGCCAAATTGTTTTCCAGGGTGGCTCTTCCATTTTGCATTCCACCTGCAATGCGCGAGGGATCCAGTTTCTCTGCATTCTCGCCGACAGTGGCGTTGTCACGGTGTCTTGTTTTCGCACTGTAGCCATTCTAATAGGTGTGCATGACATCTGCTTGTGGCTTTAATCTGCATTTCTGTGATGGCCATTTATGTTGGACATCTCTTTCTGTGTTTATTTGCCATTTGTATATCCTCTGATGAAATAGCTCTTGGTCTTTTGCCCATTTCCTAACTGGATCATTTGATTATTGACTGTTGACTGTTAAGAGTTCTTTCTGGCAGAGACAGGTTTGGCTCAGTGGATAGAGCGTCAACTTGCGGACTGAAAGGTCCCAGGTTCAATTCCAGTCGGGGGCATGTACCTTGCTTGTGGGCACATCTCCACTGTGGGGGGTGCCGGGGGTGGCTGATCGATGTCTCTCTCTCATCGATGTTTCTGACTTTCTCTCTCCCTTCCTCTCTGTAGAAATCAATAAAATATATTTTTTAAAAAAAGAGTTATTTCTATATTCTGGATGTTAGTACTTTATCACATAAGTGCCTTGCAAAAACTTCCTCTCTGTAGCTTGTCATTCCATCGTATTAACGGAGTCACAAAGCAAAAGTTTCAAATTCTGATGAAGTTCAACTTATCAATGTTCCTTTTATGGCTCACGTATTTGGTGTCAAGTCTGAAGAACTCTATCCCTGAATCCTGCAAATTTCCTACTGTTTTATTCCAAGAGTTTTATAGTACTACTAATGTCAGAGATGAAAGAAAATTAGTAAAATGCATATAAAAACCTTCCTCCTGTCAGAATCTGGGGCTCACCATGGAACCCAGAATCAAGTCTCCCCCCACTCACATGCACCTCAAAATTGCATGAGATGCAGAAACCAGTTTGGCTCAGTGGAGAGAGCGTCGGCCTGTGGACTGAGTGGTCCCAGGTTTGATTCCGGTCAGGGGCATGTATCCTGGTTTTGGGCACATCCCCTGTAGGGGGTGTGCAGGAGGCAGATGATCGATGTCTCTCTCTCATTGATGTTTCTCTCTATCCCTCTCCCTTCCTCTCTGTAAAAAATCAATAAAATATATTTTTTAAAAAATTGCATGAGACCCAGATGGCTGCTCCTTCTCCCCCAATTGGGCTAGATCCAGACCGGGCCAATCCCACCCTTGTTAAGTCCTGCCAGGCAGGGGGCATAGCCTCAGGTCTCCTGGCCTGGTGCCAGGATGGAGAGTGTGACCTGAGGTCCCCAGCCCCATCCAGGGCAGGGGTTGTTCCTTGAGGTCATCTGTCAAGCCCTCCCAGGTGGAGGACACAGCCTAAGATCCCCTGACAAGCCCTATTGGGTGGGGGGCATGGCCTGAGGGTCCCCTGGCCTGGCACTGGGGCAGGGGCAGCAGCCTGAGGCCCCCTAGCTCAGCACCAAAGCAAGAAGTGCATCCATCTTGAAGTCCCCTCTCAGGCCCTGCCAGGTGAGGGGGTACAGCTTGAGATCCCCTGTCAAGCCCTGCCAGGTGGGGGACACAGCCTGAGGCCCCCTGCCAAGCGCCACGGGGGCAGGGGAGGGCGTAGCCTCAGGTCCCTGCTGATTGCTCATTAAGCCTCCTTATGGGAACTTGGCCTCAGCTGTGGGTACAGCCATCTTTGTGATGGAGTGATGGTCAATTAGCATATTCCCTCTTTATTAGATAGGATGCTTTATATGTAAGTTCCTGATACATGAGGAGCTAATTCTATCTAATAAAGATGGAATACGCAAATTGACCATCACATCACGACAAAGATGGCGGAGGCTGGGCCAGAATGCTTGTGTCCATCGCCAGGGCAGAGCCCTGGCCATTCCAGGCCTCTGGGCAGTGCAGAAAGGCAGAAGGCAGCTCCAGGCTGGAGCGAAGGCCCCGGTCCCGGGTGCCAGCAGCCAGGGGAAGGAAGGCCTATTCTTGCATAAATCTTCATGCAACGGGCCTCTACTTTCTTTCTTTTTTAAAAATATATTTTATTTATTTTTCACAGAGAGGAAGGGAGAGGGATAAAAAGTCAGAAACATCGATGAGAGAGAGACATTGATCAGCCACCTCCTGCCTGCCCCCTACTGGAGATGTGCCCGGAAGCAAGGTACATGCCCCCAATCGGAATCGAACCCGGGACCTTTTAGTCCACAGGCCAACGCTCTATCCACTGAGCCAAACCAGTCTCGGTTAGGCCTCTAGTTTCTGTATAAGGTGTGAGACTAGGCCTATGGCCTTGTTTGTGTTGTTTTCTTTGCCCATGGATGTCTAACTGCCCCAGCAACACTTGTTGACAGCGCAGCCTTCCCTCCACGGAATTGCTTTTGCATAGTTGTTAAAATTTATTTGAGCATATTTGGACCTTTTCCTGGGTTTTCTGTTCTGTCCAGTGACATACATGTCTGTTCCTCTCCCAGTAGCACACAGTCTTGATTACTGTAGCTGCATCAGAAGTTTTGTAAGCAGGTAAAGTAACTCCTTTTCAAAAAGATTCTTGATTTTCAAAATTAGTGATTCTTCCTTTCCAAAATTATTTTAGCTATTGCTAAATAATGCTTTTGCCTTTCCATATAAATTTTAGAATAATTTTACCTGTAATTACAAAAAAAATACTTTCTGGGATTTTGAGAGGATTTGTGTTAAAACTGTATACTAATTTGGTGAAAGCTAAACTTTTTACAATGCTGAATCTTTTCAGCCATGAACCTGATATGTCTACCTATGAAGAGTCTTAAAAATAATTTTCAGCCAAAACCAGTTTGGCTCAGTAGAGTGTCGGCCTGTGGACTGAAGGGCCCCGGGTTCGGTTCTGGTCAAGAGCATGTACCTTGGTTGCGGGCACATCTCCAATGGGGGGTGCTGATTGATCTCTCTCTCTCATTGATGTTCCTGACTATCTCTCTCCCTTCCTCTCTGTAAAAAAATCAATAACATGTATATATTTTTTAAATAATATAATTTTCAGTGTTGTTAGTTTTGTTTTTGTTTTAAATATATATTTTATTGATATTTTACAGAGAGGAAGGGAGAGGGATAGAGAGTTAGAAACATTGATGAGAGAGACATTGATCAGCTGCCTCTTGCACGCTCCCCACCGGGGATGTGCCCACAAGCAAGGTACATGCCCTTAACCGGAATTAAACCTGGGACCTTTCAATCCACAAGCTGATGCTCTATCCACTGAGCCAAATCGTTTTTGGCAGTGTTGTTAATTTTAAGTGTAGCAGTTTCTATACATACTTTGTTAGGTTTGGACGTATTTAATTTTTGTGATTATGATGTATTATCTTTAATTTCTATGATGTCCACACGTTTATAGCTTGTATATTCAAATACAATTTCTGTATCCTATGAGCTTGCTGATCATACCTATTAGTTCTAAGAGGGTTTTTTAAAGATTCCTTAGATTTTCCACATAAACTGAGTGTCATCTAGAAATGGGACAGTTTTATATCTTTGTTTCCAATCTGTATGCCTTCTGCTTTCTTAATGCTCAGGCTACCAGTTCCAGTGCCACCATCAACAAATAAGAATGGTAAGAGGCCATCCTTGCCTTGTTTCCAGTTTGGGGAGGAAAGCATTCAGTGTTCCACCATTACGCTTGTTAGCTGCAGGTTTGTTTTTGTTGTTTTGTGTTTTGTAGATGCTCTTTATCAAGTTCAGGAAGTTCTCCTCTATTCCTACTTTTCTGAGGGTTTTTATAATGAATGGTTGTTGAATTTTGTCAAATGTTTTTCCGTACCGATGGTATGATCATGTGATTTTTCTTCTTGAGCCTGTTAATGTAAGTAATCCATTGGCTGATCTTAAAATATTCAAACTTACATCCCTGGATAAAATCCCCCTTAATCATGGTAAATAATTCTTTTTGTTGTTGTTAATCTTCACCTGAGGATATTTTTCCATTGATTTACGGAGATAGTGGAAGGGAGGGGGGAGAGACGGAGAGAAACATGGATGGCAGAGAAACAGCAATTGATTGCTTCCCCCCCACGCCTTGACCAGGGCCAGGAATCCAGTCTGCCACCAGGATGGCATGGGACATGGCACAGGCCAATTAAAGAGCTGGAACTTCTACTCCTCTGCCTGAGAGTGACCTCCCCTACCCCTACGATGCCTAAACATGGCTCCTCACAGAGACCTAATCACCCCATTTAATGTAGCTTCCATCTCCCCTCAACCTGGTGACCTTGTTTTGTCTTCTGCATAGCCCTGAGGGATGCCCGGGATGATCTGATGTGTCTGTTCATTGACGTGTCATTTCCTTACTACGAGTTTGACACCTTCATCGCTGTCTCTCTCTCTCTCTCTCTCTCTCTCTCTCTCTCAGGACCTGGATCATACTCAATGAACTGGCTGAATGAAGGACAAATATGCCTTCAATATCTTAATTGACTAAAGGTCTCTAGTCTTCATATAGGGGCCCGCAAGGACCCCATAAATAGATGCCAGACATCACATGGAACCACTAACAAAACGTGAGCTAGGGAAAAACTTTGCAGGGTTCCCTTCCCTTCCGAGTTCTGGTTAAAGCTGTCATTGTTTTCACGGATTCGCTGTACCTGCGTGTGACTAAGACGGGAAACGAATGGCAGGCAGTTCTTCTGGTTTAGCCACGGAGCCACCACGCTCCATTGCTCTCCGATGTTATTCCTAGACTCATCTAGAATCTAGAAGAAATACGAGATTTCAAATAAGCCAAGACAGGACTCGGAGGGGTGATGGGAGTTGTACCTCCGCCGGGTTAGAGACACAAAGGCAGGCCGTGGGCTGCGGGGGACAGAGCGCACAGGTGTCGGGGCCGGGAAGGAACAGCCAGTGAGAATAAACGGCTGCACGGGTCACACCGATTCTGGACCACAGCTGTGGCTCTGGCTGGGGAAGCGGAAAGAGGGTGGAATTGAAGGGGAAAGAACCCCACGGATGACCAATTTGAGGTCCAGGAAACGTGCGCTCCAGTGCGTCGAAATCTTGCTGTTCCTTCCCCAAAGGCCACTGCGGGGCGGGGCTGGCTCCCCGGTCTCCTTCCTCGTTATTTCGGACGCGCAGGCAGGTGAGGGCGGCGCTGCAGAGAGCCTGCTCCGTCCGCCCCGGCGAGGCGAGGGCTGCAGGGAGGCAGCTGCCTCTCCCGCATTGGGACCCAGGACACCAAACGATGCCGGGGTCCCCCGCTCCCCAGGCCCCGGGCCTCCCCGGGAGGCAGCACCCCGGGCCTGGCTCGGGAGCCGCTCACGCTTTGCGAACGGCCCGTGTGTGCGCACGGAGGCCGCCCACCCTCATCACCCCTTTCCCAGCGGGAGAACCAGGACAACCCGCCGGCACGCGAGCGGCGGGATGGCCCGGGGACCGCAGATCGCGGTCGGTCCCGGCGGAGGACACAGCCGCCGCCCAGGCTGAAGCCGTGTGGCCGCGGGGCCTTCCCGCGGGAGGAGGGCGGCGAGAGCGAGTCCTTTGGAGCTTTTCACCCCGCGCGCTCACGTCTACCGGCCCCGCCCGGCCTCGCCCCAGCCGCTCGGGCCACCGCCTCCTCCCCAGCCGACGCAGGAGGGAGGAGGCGGGGGGAGGAAAAACCTCCGCCAGCGCCTTTAAGGGGCGTGGCCACACGCCCCGCCCACACC
>PVJN01014465.1:0-46527 GCA_004026805.1 Lasiurus borealis | reverse complement strand
TAGTTGATGTTGATGAGGAGAAGAAAGGCGATGATGGTGGTTGTAAACAGTGAGGCAAGATGGCATATGAAACTTGGGAATTAGAAGAATCATATGCAACTCTTATTATGGTTAATCACTGCCTAAGTGCTTAAGTACTCTGAGTCATATATCATGTATGCCTGATTAAACAGAGAGGAATTAGTATAATCATCATTTCATATTTACCGAGTACACAGCGGTAGGTAGAACTGAACTCAAAATATAAAAGAGGCGGTTTCCGACCTCAGGACAGTTAGTGGCTGAAATCCAAGACAGGAATGTCCTTTGTCTCTTAATAGAGTTGATTTGTGATGGCAATGAAAAGAAGAGAAAGCCAGTGGGGCAAGTAAATTGTTTTCAAGTTATTAGCAGGCAGGAAAATGAAATAACTCAATGTACACTTATCCATAATGGGTCCCAACACTATGATTTTGACCTCAGTCAACACCGTTGGCTCCAGCCTGTACAATTGGAACTGGAACACCCTGTCCCCAACAGCTGCCCGTGATGAGGTTTTCAAAGTGGTGAGGAAATGCTGTAGCCAGCGATAACAATTTAATAATGATTAATTTGTTGTTAGAATTGCCTGCTAAAAGAAGAGCTCTGGGAAGGAAAGCAATGTGAAATTGGGAAAGCTTTTTGCATGCTAATGAAGTAGACTAAATATTTGGACACGGGGACAATTTACATCATATTCACCTGTTGCTTTGACCTCTTTTTTTTTCCCTTTCAAATCTCAGATTTTATACAAAACATTGACTTAGCAACTCAGATGAGTTAATGCAGTTTCTTATGGTGCTAATTATCACCTCAAGGGAATAGAGGTACTTTAGGATATAAATTATATCAGTAGTTATTCTCAAGAGAATAGAGTAGTTTTTATGAAATATATTTTCATCTAAGAAAATCATTCAATGGCCTACTGATTATTTTACAGTAATGTGAATAAAAATAAAAAGTATCGCAGTCCAAAATTGTCTTCATTAGTAAACATTATTAGACAATTCACTATTCAAGTGGTTTCTATATTGTAAAAAGTATATATTTTAATAGAGCATAAATACATATGGTCACTATTGGCATCAATAATAAGATTTCTAATATTAAAAATATTAGGAATATCTAATATGCTACAAGGAAAATATGGTATATGTCCATAAAGATGTTTTTTTCTTTTAATACATGATTCAGAAGTCTAGAATAGAAAGAAGGAATATTTATATTAGATATGTTTCTCTTCTTTTCGTTCATCTTGGAAACTTTAGAAAATTTACATCCAAGTTGTTGACATGTAAGTTTATCATTACAGTTATTTGAGTATATATTTTTTTAACTTATTTTTTTCTCAAAGCCCTTCATCAACAATTAAAGGGCCTCATTTTCTTTCACTCTAAAAGTAAGTAATGATAAAGCTAAAAGCTGTGCTTGGGCTCTTTACTCGGCTCTTTCCAAAACTGCCTGCAAAAAGACTCTCTTGCATGACTGACATGTGAGTTACATGGCCCTTTGGCTGCACATGCATGCATCCAACAATTCCCCGGGACTGCCAGGCACTGCTGTGCTCTGAGGGAAGAGAGTGTGGGCAAAACTCCCTGCTTTCATAAAGCATGTTTTCTGTGTTCATCTCTAATGTATTTTTTGACACATCTTAATTTTCTCCAGATTTGCCTCTAATACTTAATAAGTATTCAGTAATATGTTAAAGTCATTTTTATAGTAATAAATTATAAACACTCAAACCTCACTTTTGCTTATACCCATATGTGTATGTTAGTTGGCAGAGAGCTAACTTGATTATGTTGTTAAGAGGTGTTTATACTATATATACCTTAAACAGCTGAGTTTGAGGTAAAGTTAAACTAGTCAACGTGTGTTGTTTCACTTAGTGGATTTCATTCATGTGATATTTCAAAAAATAATGGAACTTTATATTCTAGTGTTTTTAACTACTTAAATATATTTTAGCATTATGGATGTTTTGGAGCAGACTATGAAGCAGAGGAAGGTACAATTGGATTGACTTAATAGCACTGAAATCAATAGACAGGAAAATAAAGATTGACCTCTACGTAGCATCACCATCAGTTTACCTAGGACTATCTGGCTTAACATTCTGTTCCAATATAAATAATTACACTGCATTTCCTTTTCAAGGGAGTTGTATTTTGGACAACACTTTTAGAGAACATGACAGTGATTTAATAAATAGAACAAAGGTTATTTCTGTCTACATAACTGTCTCTAATGGAAAGGGCATGTCACATCAGTGTCTTCATTGTTAAGATGGTCAATGAAGATACATACCTTTGTGCTGAGGTCCACTAAGGTCTCCTTATTAGGACAGATGCCTGAGCCTAAGCCACCCAGGGCGTAGGCAGAGCGGATCATCACTGGGTAGCCAATGGAGTCTGCTGCCTTCAGCGCATCCTCAATCTGTAACAAGAATAAGAATTCAGAGCTTAAAAGCTAACCACACTAGTAGAAATAATCATTCTAAGATAGTCTGGTGATTCAAGTATATCAGTTTATTTGAAGGGAATGACTATGGAAATGCTCTATTATTCTCTCATCTTCTTCTGAAAAGCAAATGTCTTACAATTTTTAAGTAAAATTCTAGGATTATTTCAGTATACAGTGAAGACCCTTTTTAATTTTTTGTGGTGAATTTTATTTTTGCATGTTAAATAATAAAAGCAATGGCTCAAACTAAAATATCCAGCATTAATTTGAGAATGGAAACCATATTGCATTTTTGATTCAGCTTAAAAGTCTTCATCTTTTAACAAAACAAGGTTTTCTGTTGCTGAAACTAACTTGGTATTACTGCAATAAGCCATTCGGAATATTATATAGAGAAATTTTTCATTTTTCAAATTCAGTCAGAGAGCTTGGAATTCTCTTTTATAACTTACAAAATACAACACATGACGGCTATATTTTTCTGTCATGGAATATTATTACACTACCAATGGGAATGTAATTACACCTTTCCCATATGCCTGTTTCTCATCCTGAGGAAGCAAGGACATAATTAAATCTGGCAACGAAAGAATGAATGGATGGCAGTAGCTTTCCAAATGTCCAGCAGAGCTGCTCTGGGATTATTCCTGATTGACAGCTTTGTAACATAGCACGTACTTGACAGCATTCTTTGCTGAAACATGCATGACCCATATTTAGTTGGTCCAGCTGTACTCCCCTTATCCCTCAGGATTTGCCTATTTCTTCAATGGGGAAGTTGCATCAAAAACTGCATCCAGCAATACCACTCCACTGACTATACGTGGAAATAAAGGCTAAAGCCAGGGGCAAAAACAGATGTATAGAAAGCTGATTTTTCTCCGTGCCCATCACTATACACAGGATCTGATGGAAAAATGGTTAGTAGAAATAAGCCATGGATTTCTGTCAGAAATCTTTCTAATTAGATCCAATGCTTTTTTATCTTAATAATCTCATTTTAAAATGTTTATTCCATTTTAATAAGAAAATTTAAATTTAATGATTTTCCATTTGCAGGTGGTCCGCACATATAAGATGTGTCACTGATAGTGGGAAGAAGGTTAAAATTACTTTGCGTTGCAAGTTAGTATGGTTCTTAGTTTTAATTCAGGAGATTTGAGATTCAGTGGCATTGATAAAATCACTTATGCTTCTCTTTTCATAAAATAAAATAGTAATAACTAACCCAAAAATTTGAGAATTAATTGTAGCATTCAATGATGAAAAATGGTGGGAAATGATTAAATTTAATGATTTTCCATTCGCAGGTTGTCTGCACATACAAGATGTGTCACTGTATGGCTCCATGATTGAACACTGACCTACGACCCAGAAGGTCACAGTTCACTTCCCATCAGAGCACATGCCTGAGTTGCAGGCCCAATCCCCAATGTTAGGCATGCAGGAGGCAGCCATTCAATGATTCTCTTTCATCATTGATGTTTCTATCTCTCTCTCCCTCTCCTTGTCTCTCTAAAATCAATTTAAAAATATATCTTTAACTAAACAATATCTCTGAGATACTAATACATTTCTGGAAGAACATATATGCAAGTGTAATATTGTAACTTTCCTTTCTAGGCATAATAAACATTCTCTCTACAATCAAAACAGATAATGGCCTTGACCCTCCAGAACAAAGGTTTCTTACCGATTCCACGGCAAAGCTCGGAGCAATCTTTTCATTAATCTCATTTAGTTTATCAGAGAACAGCTGCCTGTCTTCTGTGGCCATAATTGATTCAACTGAGGTCCCCAGGACTTTCACGCCATACTCCTTGAGCACACCTCTCTTAAACAGTTCCACTCCTGTAGAAGAATAAAATACAATCGGTTCTTTTTTTTCATCTTAACCTCTTACGTCTTCTCTAATACCATTTTTTTAAATCTTGAACTTAACTTCAAGAAGCCACCACAATACAAAATAGAATTGTACTTCAGGTAAAAATAATTTGAATTAATAATTCTGAAGACATTCTAACAAAATATTCTGCTGATGTAACTGGTCCTTATAGTACCACTTTCTTCAAATGGTTTTTATTATTATCACTAATAAAAATTATAGAATTATAGTGAGCCTTGAGATTTTAGTATAGTTCCTTCCATTCTAAGGGACCTTAGAATATTCTCCTAGTGAGATTTAAATAAACCCAGAGATATGGATTAAAAATTATCAAAATTATTTGTTTTTACTAACTCACTATCTAACTTTAGCTAGTGTTTTATATTTGTCTTATAAATTACATCACCAACTCCTAACCCCAACTAGTTAATGATATCCTCATTCACAATCTAGTTCCAAAAGTTTGAAGCATTTTAAAGAGGACAGAGCATTGGACTAGGCGGATAAATGAAGGGATGGTAGAAAGACTGATCTAAATTATCATGAAGATATATGTGAAAGAGCTGAGACATAGGGTGCAAGGCACTTATCAATGTTAATTCTCAGTTTTCATTCATAATAGTTCTTGGGATATCACTGGTATCAGAGAGCAGCAACATCCTGGGATAGAGGATGGAGACCCAAGAAACATACTTGGCCACTCGGGAGCATTAAAGCAAAAGGTTTCTTTTTGTTCCTCTGATGTCCTATTCATCATATGACATTTTCAGGTGGCTATTTGCTGCTTCCTCACACATTAGAGGAAATCTTTATAAATTCTTAGGTCAAATCAAGCAAAAAAAAAAATATTACACATAAGTGCATGTACCCAAATTCTACAGTTAAACTTAAAAGAACTCACCACAGTTCAGAGCTGTCTGGCCACCCATGCCCAGAATTAACCCATCTGGCCGTTCCGCCTTGATGACCTCTGTGACAAACTGGGGGGTGATGGGGAGAAAGTAGACGCTATCTGCTTGTTTTAAGCCCACTTCGTTGGTCTGTACAGATGCAATGTTTGGGTTCATCAGGACAGTTCTGACATTTTCTTCCTGAAACAAAAGGATCCAGAATCTGAATGAATGGTCTAAAGAAGGGAATGGCCATTAAGGGGATTATTAGGTAATGAATAGATTAGGTAATGAATGAATGAATGAATGAATGAGTGAATGGAAGTTAGAGAGAAACAAACATTTGGTGAAAGGAAAGAACTGAGTGAAAATAAAACTACCCAAAAAGAATTGCCTCCTCATAAAGCTCATTCTGAATTTCTTGCCACTGAAGCTATCTAACAAAGCTGAAAATTATCTCTATAGAGTTTGACCAGACATCCACAAATATAGCAGGTCCCCAAATAATGTGGTTTTGTTCAAGTCATTTTGTTATAGCATTAATGGGGGTGGGGGTTAATTCCCGGATGGGGCCACTGTCTATGTGGATTTTGCACGTGTTGCCATGTCTGCATAGGTTTCCTCCAGGTGCTCCGGATCCCTCCCCCATCCCAAAGATGTGCAGTGAAATGAACTGGTGGGTCTAAATGATTCCAGTTTGAATGTGTGTGGATGTGATTTTACCCTTCAATGGAAGGCCCTCCTATCCGGGGTGGATCCTCTCTGTACCCTGAGGTGCTGAGAGAAGCTCTAGCCCCCCAAGACCTGAATTGGAAAGAGGATTGGAAAATAATCCTCTTACTTGATTTCATTCATCTTTCTTAAATGTCTGTACAGCTCACATTTATTTCAATGTTTAATATTAGACGTTCTTCAGGATCTTTATTTATAAGTTTGGTGCTAGTTTTGGTGGCCAGAAAAATTCCATAGGAACTTAGCTCTTGTTCATATCATTTAGCCTATGGTAAAATTGGGTTCATTATACATTGTTTTGCTCAAAGCCTTACTTCCAAGATCCTATCATCGACATTGAGTACTACTGAACTTTACAGTTCAATCGACCTTAAAAGAACATAATATTCCAAAAAATTTTAATGAGTAAACTATAAAAGGGAACTGGAGGCAACATCAAAGCTGCTTTCCTTTCTAATGTTTGTCAGAGAACATTGGTGCACATTTAAAATGCACCGTAATGTGTTTCCTTCTGGCTAGAAGCACTGAGAGCCTTCTGCTGGCTTCTATTTTCTTCATATTTTCATGCTTGCTGTAGTGCTTTAACAAAGAGCATTATACAACTGTTTATACATATTATATAAAGAGAAAATGACCATATGGCAAAATAAAATCAAAATGGATGTGTGTGGATGTGTGTGTCTGAAGGTATGCATAGCCTCTCATTCTTAACATCTGGAGAGACCACCAAAATAATTGTTCATGTAGGCTACTAAGAATAATAACTTTATAAACCAGGATGAGCGTGAAACTGAGCAAAAATAATGATTCTCAAATATGGCCAGATGGTTCTTATTATTTTACCTATTAGCATATCAATGTTGAACTCTTCTAAAAAGTCAACAAAATATTCAGCTGAAAGTATAGAAATCATCTTTGAAAGGCCTACACATTCTAGGGGGAAAATCTGAATAAAAAAATTAAATATACCTCATGCTATTTTAAATTCAAATAGTGCCTTAAAACTTGTATTTTTTACTAACTTACTTGATTTTTATACTACAACTACAAGAGAAATTTCCATCTCACAGATCAAAACAATGAGATTCAATAGCTAAATAACTTGTCAAAGATCATATAGCTGGAAAGATCCACAATTACATGATTCTAAGCCCTTCCATAATACCAGTCATCTCTCAAGATTTTAAGTAATTATTTTAAAAAGATTATCGGGTGTATTAGCAAAGTATTAAATAGATACATACAGATAAGCAATTTCATTTAAAAATATGGGTTAGAGTATAAGTAATTGGATCTAAACTAAGATTAGATCATCAACAGAAGTTGTACAAGATCTTGCTACTTTAGAAAAATAGCAACAGGCCTAAATATATTTGTATTTTCCTGAATGGACTATATGATGAATACAGATATTTTTATTTAAAAAATTATATAGTAAAAGTCCCATATGTGCATGTGATTGGTATTCATTTTAAAATTTAAGAAGAATTTCAAACAATTTTAATAAATTTTACATCATTTTCTAATATAGTTCTGGCTAACTACATGTACAATTTAATTATTTTAAAATATTTTGTTCATCATTTTATCTCTAATAACTTCCTAGTTCATCATAATACAATAATAATAATTTCTATTATTTAAATAACTTCTCATTATGGATGTTAAAGCACATAAGAAAATACAAGCCATGAAAATATTAGTTATTTATAAAACTACCAAATAGGCTTAAAAAAAAAAGTTTTCTAGTAAAATGTGTTCTAAATCCAGAACACACTGGATTGTGTTCTAATCGATCTAAACCATTGGACATCCACTATCTATCTGAAGTTCAATTGAATCACAATACAATAAAGTATCCTTTTAAAATATACATGAAAACATGTGTGCATATGTATGAACACCCATGTGTGTATGAAGGAGAGTATTGAAAACAAACGGGAAGAAGATTAAGGTAATTGGAGGCCATGTTCTACATTTTTTAACCAGGCATCTGTCAAGTGAAAATCTCTGCATACAGAATATTAAATAAAATAAAAAGTAAATTTTTAAAAAGCCAACTATTCCCCATGTTTGTTGTCTGAGTCTCCTGCTGCCTTCCCTCTGTCCTTCTCTCCCAGCCAGGTCTCCGGTAAATGGCTTCACACTGCAAAGCCTAAGGCAAGGTCACAGAGAGCTCCCAGTGCCTCGGAATGGCCTGATGAGCACCCAAATGGAGACCATTCAGGGAAATAAGGCACCAAAAAGAAGCCTAGTTAGCTGTTTAACAGGAATACCTTTCGTGTGCAGTGAAATTTTTCTAGTTTTATTTACTAGGTAAGAATTGGGAAGATCTTAAGAGACTTTGAGGAAATAGGATGTTCTTCCCAACTTGGGTATCAAATCCTCTTTTCCACTTGAAAATGCAACCACAACATCTGGGTAGGTCATCCATCCATTCCAAGTCATAGGTGGGACAACTGGGTTCCCTAATGACAGATAATAACTTCTAGAGCTTGAACAAAAGACACCGCTTCTGTAACTGCATCTTCCCATTTCAGCCACAGAAATGCCTGAAGCATCCGAAGAACACTGAAGTACTTTTACATTCACACACAAAGACAAAAAGCTCCCTGCCTCAAAAGAAATGAGAAACTTCTATAAGTGTGGCTTTATACGTTTTCATTATAAATAGGAGATAATGTAGATAATTTTGAAGACCAATCTAAATTAATGTATAGGCGTGCACATTGGAGAAAGTAAATATATTGTCTGTGATCAAACTTCCTTTACGAAAAGATGTGTAAGGAATAGGTAAGGAAATTAATCCTAGTGACTTTGAAAAGAGGTAGTGTCATAAATCTAAATTATGCAATACTAATTAGACTCATTAAGGGGTGTGTATAAATTCTAGCAAAGATCATATTCTCTCACCTTCATGGCTTTTACAGCTTGTGATCCTGAGTAATCAAATTCACCTGCCTGACCAATGGACAGACCTCCGGATCCTAGGATAAGGACTTTGGAAACCTGCAAGACATTTTTTAAAAAAACATTGTTTTTATGATTAAGATGAGGAAATAGGCCCTTATGTGTGTACATATATGTATATTTTTAGATAAAAATCTCCCAAAGTTTAATTAAGTGTATTATATTCAATATTTCATAGGTTTGTTCTGAACAAAGGATTGGCACAAAAACAAACAAGCTTCTGGGTCTTTCTAAACTGCCAAGCCCTTCAGAGGAGAAAGATGTTATTTGTCATCGTAAGAGACAATGGCTTGGGAAACGTGATTTGCGTCCACAAATATTTATTGGGCACCTACTATAGGCAAGTCATTGAAATACCAAATTATACATTTCCTTCACCATTTAAAAAAAAGAAAGAAAGAAAAGAAAAGCATCTGAAGACCATAAGTTGATAGTCTGAGAAAAATGCTATATGGTATGTGGCTTCTTTCACTACCAAGAACCCAGACTTTGACTCCACATTAAGTAGCAGATTAAGGCCAATCTTTTCATGTCAAAAAAAAAAGTTATCATGGAAATCATTAAACTATCTAACTTAACTTATTTCATGTAAACATATGAATCAATTATTTTTGTTTGTTTTCTAAATATATATATTGCATAATAATGTGTGGGTATGTGTGTGGTTAAACCATGAAAGAAATGGGTAGAGATCTTATATTAATGTACACAAATGAGTTCAAGTCTTATATTAATTTTTATCCATTTGCTTTCTAAAGGTAAATAATATTCAGGTCATGATTTTGAGTAATAATCTTTTTAAAAACAAGAAAAAGATACCACCTATAATAATTCTGTAGTCTGAACTGTGTATCTCAAGAATATATAAAGCTATGGTTTATTGAGTAATGAAAAATGTATCCAATTCTAAGCTAAACTAACCCCTATTGTTTGCTACATTATTTTATTACAAACATCCTAGAAGAATTAAACTTTCAAAGATGTGACTTTAATTCTAAACATGAAAATGCCAAAGAACATAATCAAGAACAGATGAAATAGTTGGATGCTAAAATGATGGGAGATTACAGTAATACCAATCATCTTTCATAAACATTGGAAAAGTTGACATATTCACTTAAATATATCATTACATGGTAGAGAAAATCCAAAATACATAAACTAGAAAGACCCCCACACATACTGACCTCAATCCGAGAGGCAACCAGGGCTGGCTTTGGTAGAACTGATGTAACAGTGGTTCCTTTCCCCTTCTTTATCAGTGAGAAAAATGAATCAAACAGATACTAGAAAAAAATATATAAGCATCCAGTTAGAAGCTTTAAAACTCGCAGGGTTGCCAAATAAAATACAGTATCCCCACTTAAATTTGAACTTTAGATAAACAATTTTTAGGATAAGTATTTCTATGCAATATTTGTTTTTGTTTGTTTGTTTGCCAATTCTGGCAAAACCAAGTATTTATTACTATAGAAATTAGATCAAATAAACACTTCTAACTGCTTATGTGACATCCTATTTAAAAAATTTTCAGCAGACAATGAGCATTTCAGATAATGCCTTTGGAGAATATCAAGTTTGCAGCCTCCTAATGATGAATCATTTTCTTCTTCTATGTAAAATTCTGGCTATAATTATTTATGCTATATTTCTTATGCTCCCTAAAGTTAGAAATAACTGGATTTTTAAAATTTCTAAAAATATCTCTGATTATTATTAAACTTTACCAATAAATTTACTTTTATTTTTGCAACAGACATAAGAAATTTCAACAAATATATTCATTTCCACAAATATATTTGGCATGATAAAAATAAGGATTAACTGACACTAAATACTACATATCTTGATTTCAATGTTCCTAATTTGAAGTACTAGCATAGGCAATATTTATATTTTAAATTCTTAAAGAAGTATCATGCATTAGACAATCAATAGGTATGGTATGCATAAGTCACTTAAATTTATGAGTTTTATTGTGGGTAAGTAATGCTTATTGACTTTGGTTTTTTTTTATTTTTTTATTAATGTGTTACATGTATACATATCTTCCCATTGACCCTCCCCTCCCCCAGGAATACCCTAACCCCCTCAGTGTCTTGTGTTCATTGGTTATGCTCATATGCATGCATACAAATCCTTTGGTTAATCTCTTATCTACCCCACCTCTCCTTAACCTTCCTGCTGTAATTTAACAGTCTGTTTGATGCTTTACTGCCTCTGTATCTATCCCTTTGTTCATCAGTTTATTGACTTCAGCTATCAAGAGCCATTATTTATTAACTATAATAAAACAAGAAAAAAAAAACACATATCTCAAAACACAATTCAGTAGTAAACTAGATAAGGTAGTAGAGTTTACGGACAGAAAACTTGTATTCTCTCCTTCATATTGCCTAGATGTCTTTTCTGGGGGTATCTGCTGACAGGGAAGAATCATAAGCATTACTGTTGGAGGCCCTGGGGTGTTAGAGATGTAGTCACCCCCCCACTTCCCAGACTTTTCTGAGTATCACTGCAAGCTCTTGTTTTGCAAAGATGTCCTTGAACATTGAATCAAAAGCTCACACAATCAAAGTAGAGACATTTAAGTTACAAACAAAACATCTCTAAGAATTCTTCCTGGTTCTTTTCTTCAGCCATCCAACTCATATGCATGTTGGTATATGCCCTCTCCCCTCCCTCACACTGCTGCCCTCCTTCCTTCTCCTGCTGCTGGTTGATTCTCCCTATATGGCTACACAACCAGTTGCCATAGAGATTTTGTGAAGTCACAGATGGGGGATTAAAATTTCATTTCAGTTATGAGAATAAGAGAGCAAGGGGAAATTCATTTGCATAGGATAACATTGTAAATTTTAGAACTAAATGTATCAGAATGATAATAATTTAAATAAAAATAGCATTGCATCAGGTTTCTTAAGTGATTCTCTGCTTTAAATTAAAAAAAAAAAAGACAGGCACTTCCTCCATGATATTTATGGGGAAATTTTGATACAACGAGCGTATTAACACAACACCCTTCTTGAGAATATTCTAGAACAAGGTCATCTAAGGTGATTATTTTGGTTTCTCGATTTTTCACATAAATACATTTCTAAGTTTAAGACTTAATTCTACAACATGCCTCATCTTTCTAACATACCTCAGTGTCCGTGGGTCCTGGGCTGACCTCGGGGTGGAACTGCACACCGAAAAAGGGTTTGCTTTCATGCATAATCCCCTAAGGATGGAGAAATGGGAGAAATGTCTTCTGAAACAATGGATGCCAACCAAGGCTATGTATTATTCAAATCAAAAAACTGAGGTAAATGCTTAAGAACATTGGAAAAAATTAACAGTGCTACTAAAAATAATCCAACAAAGACTCAACCAAATATGACTCCCTTAATAAAAACAACTGATTTGGTTTATAGCCTTTGGGACATCCAAATTCTCTTCTGATCTTCAGCTCCTAAATGCTTCTCCAGGGGTCTACTCAAAGGCTACCTCATGTGCTGAGTCCCAGAGACATAAAGAGTAGTTTCAACAGATTTCTACCAATGCCCCATGAACAATGAATGTGTAAGACAATCATTGATTAACCACTCAAAAAATGGATCTTAATGAGTCAACTGATGAGAAAATAAGACAGAGAAATTACTTTTGGAAAAGCAGAGGACTATGAATTCCTATAATTAGAGTTCTTCCCCACCCCACCCCCCCCAAAAAAAAAAAACAGCTGACATAAACAAGAGAAAGGTATCTATATTACAGAGTATTAAAAGCCCTGCATTCCTCATCCCCAACTTACCTCATTGGTTTGATCATTGACATTTGTAAAAAGTGGCTTCCAGCCAGCAGGAAGGGTGTTTTCCAGGGCGTAGCCATGGTTCTGAGCTGTAATGAAAGCCTGTCTGTTGGTCACGTTCAAAACAGGCTGATTCTGCCCTCTGGAGAAAAAAGGAAGAAGGAGGAGGAAAAGTGAGGAGGAGAATATAAACACATTCATTGTAAAACAGCAAATAAGAAACTATTAAAATTCGAAAGTTTCAATTGCTTAGTCAGTTAAACCACATATTTTTAATCCCAAAAATGTTAGCAACAAAAATAAATTCGGGAAGCTTTGTTGTGTGTTAAATATTATTATCTATTTAACTTCTGTAATGAGTTTGGGGAAAGGGAGAATTGCATTCATACAAAGAAGTTGAGAGTTGCCTACCAGCTTAACAGAGACTGACAAATGTAAGCGACTTATTTTAAGGAGACACAGTAAAGGCAGATGAGAGTTCGCAGGAGATAATAAAGAGCAACTATTCAGTCCGGAATCAATTTGAATTATACTTCCTGGGGAAGGTGGTCTGTGAGGGAAAGCTCCATGTTCAGTAGGTTATCACTGTTGGGGTAAGAAAGTAAAACCTAGAGGATTTGAAGATTTCTTGGTTCTTAAGTCACCCAACCTTACACCGTTACCAATGCTCTGAAATCAAGTTTAAAATCAGGACAGTTTCCCTTAGAATGCCACTTGATTCAGTATTATTACCTCAATTTATGCTGAGAAAAGGAAAATAACTTTAATCTACAGCGAAGTTATTGTTAGAGAAGACAGCCTTTCACAAATGCAATGAAAGTGGTAGCAGGTAGTCGGACAACTGTGAACCATATACGGTGATCTTTTTATTCTGAAGCAAGTAGCATGGAAGGTCTCTAAGTCTTTTGGATTTAGTTACTAATAATATTCACAGCCAGTCTAACTGTAAACAAAGTGAATCTGCCTTACCTGTTAGCCATGGGCATCTTGAAGGATTTGGCACCAGCAGCTAATCCTAAGATTAAGTTCCCTGTACTGATTCCAAACAATGGCTCCTTGCGGTCACTCTCCAAAATCTAAATCAGGGAGAATTTTTATTAACACAGAAGTACATTCCCAAAAAAAGTGCCTCTCAAGGGATAAAAAGGAAGCATCCTTTTTTCCCCTTAATTAACAAGGTAAAGAGAATGATCATTGAATAGAAAGTTAGATTATAAATCAGAGCGTGATTGACAAATTTATAGCATTAGAACTCAATAAAATGTACTTGACATTCAGATTAAAATAAATCTAATTTAGTATTTCTCTAGAAACTTGAGTGTGTTAGAGTTCCCAAGGTCATAGTGAGGAACATAAATTGTCATTTCATGATTGTAAGGAATAACACATTTGGAGATTAGGCTCCAGTTCTCTGAACTCCAGGACACAATCCCAATTATTTTATCTAAAAAAAAAAAAGGCTCTTTTTTCTCATTGGTCCGCCCTAATACAGATCTGTGCTGACATGACCTCTGAGGTCACAAGTAGGAGTGATAAAAAATATCTGAATAAATAAAATATATTGCAGCGGAGAGCAGTAATAGACCAGACTCCCTCCACTTTACACACAGAGACACACTACCCCCAGGTTTACTGCACCTTTTTCACGTTCTGAATCAGTGGTTGTGCAAGAGCTGGGTTCCCAGGTCCTCCGGCAATTAAAAGCCCATCATACTCCATCTTGGTGAAATCATGATTCCAGGGGACTAAATGCACTTCGGCTCCTCGCTAGAAAGGAAAAACAAGAATGATCAGAATTTAATAACTTTTTTTTTTTTTGCCAAAGTGTAATTTCACTAGACATTCTCTTGACTAACCATTCCTTAAAAGAAAAGAAAAAAATAGCATGTGATTCAAATAAATAAAGCTTAACAGAGATGGACAAAAACATCATTGTTTTTGTGTGATGTAAATGTAGTCAATAAAAAGTGGAGAGAAAAAAACACTATTAAAAATGTGATCCTGCAGAAACCGGTTTGGCTCAGTGGATAGAGCGTCAGTCTGCAGACTGAAGGGTCCCAGGTTTGATTCCGATCAAGGGCATGTACCTTGGTTGTGGGCACATCCCCAGTAGGGGGCATGCAAGAGGCAGCTGATTGATGTCTCTCTCTCATCCATGTTTCTAGCTCTCTATCCCTCTCCCTTCCTCTCTGTAAAAAAATCAATAAAAATATTTTTTTTAAATGTGATCCTGAAAAAAATAGAGCCTAAAAGCTTCATGCTCTGGCACATAGGAATACATGTTATCTTCCCTAGAATTATGGGATAAAGAATTGCAAAAAAAATGGTAAATTGATTTTCTGCAAAACTTAAGATGGCTCACCTTTCACCTTTTTCAATTTTGCCTTTTTTTGTCTGATCAAATTTTAATCAGCTTTCTTTGATGGGTTTTCTCCTATTCCCTATATTTATATTCTGATTGAAAAGTTAGAACTTTTCTACATAAATATAAATAAGAAGATATCTTTGAAAGTTTCCTAGACATATTTCCTGAGACCAGGATTTGGAAAAAAAAAAAAAAGAAGTAGTTTATTTTGAAATGTTTCCAAGAAACACCAATAGAAAATGATACTGGGAGGCATTCCAATCAAGTATGCATTCTCAAGCAGTTACCATATGGACAACCAGAGCGTCAGCCCACCAAGCAACTCTGAACGCCACTGTAAAATATCCATCTTAAAGACAGCCCAGATATGGAGCAAAGGAGCTGGGATATTGACACAATGACCCTCTCTAGTCATTGGTCGGGGCTGCAGCAGGATCATTAATTCTATGGCACTCAGCATGCCAGCAGTCTCCAACCAACCAGAGAGAGCCCTCAGTCCATGAAATGCAGACACTGGCAATTGGAAGTCAGGCACAATGTTGAATGGAGAGGGAGAAATGGACAGACCACCCACAGCATCTGCTGCTGAAGGGTCCACGCCCGTTTTTGTTACTAAACTTGACGAGAATTTGAAATCATGATTTGGACACTTCTGATATTCTGAAGAAGTCTACTATACTCAAGCTAATTTGATATGCAACTATATCTGTGCATGTGTGTTTTTGTAAATGTGTGCAACAGAGACAGAGACTTACCCAGAGAGGCAGAAACAAAGACTAGAAAAAGAAGGTGGGAAGGAGAAATCCCAACAAAAACAAGTCCGTAAGAAAACACTGTAATAATTGTTAAAGTCTTCTAAAAGATTTTTAAGGTTCAATATTAATGGTTGTCCAAGAGTTGATATACCACAGTGTGGAAATTTGCACTGTATCGGGGCATGGCCTCTGCAAACATGTGGTGCATAATAAATACAGCCCAATCAAGAAGTTCTCCAACTAAGTCTAGTTTTTTGTTGTTGTCTTTCATCTCTAAACGCCAAGAATGTGAACATGGCATGTCTCCGAATGTCAATTAATAAGCAATAAGAACAGTCATCATTTTCTTCTATGTTTTTGAGGCCTTCAAGGTCTTTTGTTTTTTTTTAACATGGTCCACTTCTTTCATGTTAACAGGGATAAGTGTATCATTTTGTAGATCAAAGGCACCGAGAAGAGAGCAGTTTTCCTGACATTCTAGAAGGATGCACAAGCTTTCTCTGAGACAGACAGAGGAAATCAGCTTAACCCTAAAGGATCAATACTACAAATCCTTACCCTTGAGATGAAAAGATTTACTTACCTTCACAAGTAGGCGGATTACATTGTTCTTTATCCCACAGTCTACAGCGACCACCTTCGTGGGGTTTCCTTTGCCGTACACCTTGACATCCTGCCATTTTAAAAACCAAAGAGTGAGAGGGAAGTTCCAGATCTGAGCAACACATCAATAGCATGAGCATATCTGAGAATGCTTCACACTCACATTGGCGGCAGATTGATTGCGAAGTATTTGGGAGTGACTGGCAATTAATCAATTTGTAAAAAAGACACAGCAAGTGCTACAGTCTGTATCCTTTTTATGATAAAAAAGTACTTTGCTACTTTATATAAAATTTTGATAACAGTAATAACAATGATCCCTAAAAACTGTGTTGCTTCCATGGTTAACAACCATCTTTCCCATGCTAACAAACATTAGCAATGGAATTTTCAAGCGTCATTGCCCAATTCAGCAGTAGGCAGATGCGGTGAAAGGTATATCATGCTTTAAATACCACTTGATCCTCAACTTGCAGTAAAGAGGGGATAGGGCACAGCTCTAGGCTTACGCAGTGGGGCCAATGGATAAAATCAGTATGAGAGTCTGAAGAATTGCTGGGCTAGTGTAGACCACTGGCCCTTCTAGGTTACTGTGCAATCATTTGCATGTAAATGGCACACTTCAGAAAAGGATCCAAACTTAACATAATCATTACCTATGTCTTAAGCGCTGCGTGGAGTCAGATCCATTTTCATAGGCTTTTAACGGAGAAAGAGTGCCCCCAAGTCATAAAAGGAAAAATAATAGAAATGTAGGGAAAGAAGTCTAGAGGGCAGCGTGCCCACGGTGATACCAGCTTTGAGAGTTCGCTGGCATGTTCTGAATTTAGGATAATTCAAAGTTTGCAAAGGGACTGAGGTTAAAATTGCAATCTGGATATTGGAAAAAGCATTTTACGCTCACTCAAAGGTCTCTTTCTCCATGAAATCTATAGAATGTGAAATCATAATCCTGAGACTATCTTTGAGAAAAAGTTTATATTTTTTGGCTATTTGACTATTTTCTATATTATAGTATGTCCTATAATATAGAAAATACCCCAGTCCATCTATGATCTGGAGGAATTATTGCTGAACTGCTCCATAAATGTTACAGATAATCTCTCTCATCAGATGATTTGAAAAGTATAGATTTATTCTTAACCTTAGGCTTCTGCTAAAAAAACAAAGCAACATTAACAGCTAGTTGTAGCTACATTAAATTGCAATTACAAGACAATGAATTCAGTTACCAACCACACCAAAGCCAAATTCACAGAATAAATATGATTTGATGAAAATATAGATTTACCACAGGTAAAATGAAATTATTTCATTGTCCTGGGATTAAGAAACAGAGCCAGCTTTACCCATTGCACTCTCTCCCTTGATTTCATATGAAGATACAGACAGGCTCCTTTTAACTGATCTCTACACAAATATGTCCCATATTCTCCCTACAGAATGACAGACGTCACCCAGGACCTCACAGACATGTGATATGTGGATTTGCATTAGGATGATCCAAGGGGAATATATTACGCAGTGTTTTTCAACCTTGTTTGACCATAGAAATGTTGTAAGGTGAATGTCTCCAGGCCCAATATCCCTCACGTTTGAAAAATGCTAGATGACATGTCCAACATAGTTCTCGATTCTAAAATTCTAAAAGAAAAAAATAGCCCTTTCTCATGCTGTACCTCAAGCTAAATCAGTTCACATGGAAATGAATAGAACCAAATATAAGGAATATAGCCTCATGGCATTTGAATGGACAAATTTTATAACTAAAACAAGTGAATATCTCATCTGGCATGATCACATTCCAGGTATATAAACAAGTATATATCTAATTTAAAAACCCACAGCTGAGCATAGAAAAGTGAAAGAAACAATTCTTGCAAGGGTCTAAATATAATGTGGGATTTTTGTTTTGTTTTGTTTTTTAAATAAAGCTATTTATAAAATGACATGGAATACAAAGGTGGAGTAAGTCATGGGAGGCTTCTCAGAGGAACTGACTTCTTAAAGTCAAGCAGAGAGGAGAGAGAGAGAGAGAGAGAGAGAGAGAGAGAGAGAGAGAGAGAGAGAGAGGAAGATCCCAGGCAGAAGAGCAGAATATGCAAACATATCCTGCCAGATGAGAGTCAAGAAAAACCAAAAGTCACTAAGAGGCTTGAGAGAGCTTCTTAAATTCATGTAACAGGATCCTAGAAATGGTGCTTTCTGGAAACATCTCAGTCAAAGCACACCAACATGAGAGGCAGAAATAGCATGAGGTTCGCATGAGGAGTCACTGAAGTTCAAGTTAGGCCAGCTCTAGAAAGACCTTGGCAAATTTCATTTACTTGATACCCTCAGTTTCCTCGGCTGTGAAATAGAGTTGGGTGGGTTTTTTAAATATATATTTTTAGTGATTTCAGAGAGGAAAGGAGAGAGAGGGAGAGAGAGAGAGAGAGAGAAACATCAATGAATCAATGATGGGGATGGAACCAGCAAAGAAGGCATGTAACCTGACCGAGAATGGAATCCTGACCTCCTGGTTCATAGGTCAATGGCTAAACCACTGAGCCACACCAGTCAAACAGGGTTGTATTTTGTTGTTGCTGTTTAATAAGAATTAACTGAGTATTCAAAAAAGATGTTGGTTGTATTTTTTCTAAGACAAAAACTGCCTCTTTAAATGGACCATGATAACCATGAGCTATCTTATGCAAGAGACTGTATGTTTGATGTATAGAGGAATAAAATGTTGTGGTGAATAATTCCATTTAAAATAAAATGTAAAAGAGAGACGCTTTGCTGCCCCAGGGATGAAGGAAGAGACATTTAGAGCCATCTCTCCTCTTGTGAATATAATTCCCAATGTAGAGCCAGCCAATAGTAATGACTTCAAAAGAGTTTCAACTGGCCCGAATTCTCCAAATTTAGAGTTCAATGGTAACCAAATTCATACTCCTAGGAAAGAAAACTGCCTTGTCTCCTATTCTATGTAGTAAAAACAGAAAGTAGCAATCAACCCTTTAAATTTTAAGTACATTAAAAATTGTTTTTCCCATAGCAAATCCCACAGATATCTCAAACTCCTATTGAAAGCGTCACTATGCTCACTCAAACTAGTTGAAATTGCTGATAAAATAGGCTGAACCCGGTGCCTCCTTCTCCCATCTGTCTAATTCACCTCACTGTCTCTTTTTCTGCTTTACTGCTTAGTCCAGGCTCTTGTGGTTTTTGTCCTGGTTAGCTACAACAACCTAGCTAATTGCTCTTTTATCCAGTCGACTTTTATCCAAAATGATGCTGATTGAGTTCTCAATTGTTTCCAGTTTTGCTGATTTAACCAATGATCAGAAACCCTCTAAACCAGCAGTTCTCAACCTGTGGGTCGCGACCCCTTTGGGAGTCGAACGACCATTTCACAGGGGTTGCCTAAGACCATCAGAAAACACATATTTCCCATGGTCTTAGGTACCAACACACCGCTCCTCGGTATAGCAAAGTGTAGCAATGTAGTTTACTGTTGTCATATGAAGACTGTTACCCATGCTACACCACGATTCAAGACAAAATTTCATTTATTTGTAATTAGAAAGGAATATTTCACAATATATCATTACATATTGTTTTTGTGATTAAGCACTATGCTTTAATTATGTTCAATTTGTAACAACGAAAATACATCCTGCATATCAGATATTTACATTACAGTTCATAACAGTAGCAAAATTACAGTGATGAAGTAGCCACGGAAATAATTTTATGGTTGGGGGTCACCACCACATGAGGAGCTGTCTTAAAGGGTGGCGGCATTAGGAAGGTTGAGAACCACTCTAAACCTAGTTGTAGTGCATCTCCACTCATCTTTAACCAAATATGTGAACCCTATGGTTCATACCAAAAACCACATAACTCTTCAAAAGTACCATGTTGTTGCATACCTCTATGCCTCTGAAATACATGCCATTTTCTGTGCCTGAAACTCGGTTCTCCTAGTTCATCCATTTAACTCCCCACTCTTTATGTCTCAGAACAAACCCAACTGCTCGGCAGAACCTTCCCTGATCCAGCTATCTAGTTCCCTGATCCATGCACGCCCTTGCTCCTGTGGCAAACTGTGTGCATTCTAAAGACAGCATTTACCGCAGAATTCTGTCCCTGGTGATTACTCATTCGCCTGTCCCACTAGCTGTGTCCCAAGGACAGAGACTATAGCCCAAGAGACTTATACCTACATTAATAAATATTTCATCACATCCAGTGGGCATCTTTCTAAAATGTATTCTATACTCTCTTATAAATATACATTAAACATATCTGACTTTGGAGTGGCACAATGATTACTATGAACACTAATTTTTGAATTGAGCTATAATATAATAAATCTTCAGCGTCTTAAGGAATACTTTCTTCTACCCAGTGACCCCCAGACTCTGTTTATTGTATCTGATTTCTAGAAAGTGCTCTCAACTCCCTGTCAGGCTATTACTCTGACTCCTGATTGGCACTATGCCTGTCTCTGGCAAGTCAACAGTTTCTTTATTTGACATTGTTAAAGTTTTGAACTGGGGAACCAGAAAAAAACAGAAAGAAGTTAAAAATAATAGTAAACAATTTCTAACGTTAAATGCACTGGTTTAGAATATATATATATATATATATATATATATATATATATATATATATATATTTAGTTGCTTTAAGACCCATTTCTCCCTCAACTCTGGTGCTTCGAAAAGATGATTTTGACCTAAAATTTTGACAAAGGAAGATCTAAAGGAAACAAAACGAAAACTAAAAAATTGCTCACCTTGGTTGAAACCTCAGCAATCAAATTCTGCTTATTCGGGTCCGAAAAATTCACAGACTGACCTTCAAATTCAATCTTCCCAAGTGTGGTGCCCTATCAAATTAAAAAGTTGGACAGTTAGAAGGGAGCGGTGATGAAGGTGCTGACAGGATCAATTCACAGGGACTTAAACAGCTGCTCTGAGAGTTTGATGCCTTTATAACTACCCCCAACCAAAAGCAGGAGATCTTCATCTCAACCTGGAAAGAGGAAGCAATTTTCACAGTGCATTTGGAAACCACTCTGAGAAGTACAAACAGTTATTTTAGGCTGAGACAATGGTCCGGGGTAAACAAAGTCAAAGGCATCCGAATTTGGATCTCCAGCGTGCAGTATTTAGGGCACCTGTTCCTTAGTGCATCTAACCTAACAATATTTCGTGGACAAAACAATCTACTGAGCAAAAAAAGTATGAAACCTAAAAATTTTTAGAAAATTGACACGATTGGGAATTTATTACATTGTGAGATAAAATTAATTCACAAAAAAATGTGAAATGCTATGTAGGTCATAATCTTTGAGAAGTGGCATTGAAATTGTCACTACTTTAGACATGCTAACATCTAGGTGTTCCAAAGAGCCTGAACTTTAAATTTAAAAAAAATGTTTAGCCTTCTGTGAAGCTTTCATGAATTAGCCTTGCTAGCTTGAACATGGCAAATGTTTTCTTCTTATTAATATTATGTCATGAGATTTATTTATTTGTTGGTAAGTCTAATTTGACCTATTAAGAAAAATGGCATATTATGTTTAGTAAGTAAGACTTTATTGGGGGGATGTGTCTCAAGGAATACTTTTTTCTACCCAAAGTGACCTCAGACTCTGATTTGCCCTTCTCCAAAAAATTATTGCGTTGAAAAAATAAAGTCTTTATTTTGCCCTCAAAATTTATTCCTTAAAGGAAGAGGTCACTGGGGAGTGAGTGAGAGTAGAAAGTACCAGCACACCATTCAGACATGACAGTTATTTGTGTAATTACTAACATCAGAGTGCCACCTCAAATTCTGGGGGGAAATAACTAAAAATAACCTTTCACTTCCACACTGTTATTAATTTTCATAATGAACTTTATTTACTTTTAGAATCCAAATCACAGAATCTCTTGACCATATTTATGAAACTTCAATTTTGAAATTTGGTTTTCAGTTCTCACTTCCCTCTTAAAACATGCTGAATGAAATTCAATCTTACTTTCCAACCTAAGAGTAATAGACTAAAAGCTACAGTATACATTTTTAATATGTGCCAGCATGACTCAAATTTAAATATAGTAGGAGAATACTACAATTTTCTTTGAGCTAGCCTTTTCAGCCAAAGTTTGAAAACCTAACTGCTCCTGATAAAAGAAGGTTCATCCTAAACTAACACAAAGAACACAGGATGGTCTTGTGAATTGTTTTCCAAATTAATAGGGCTCACTATATTTTATTCAACATGGGAATTCGATAGGCCAAATTGAATTTCCCAGTTTTATTTCCCTTTTCATTCTGGCAGTCTCATCATTGTTTACTGCTCCCATAACATCGCTGGGTTAAAAAAGAAAAGAAAAGAAAAAGGAACTATTGATATATTTAACCACACTAACATCTATCCTTAGGAAAATCAAGGTGAAAGGAAAAAAAAAAGGAGGAATAGAAGGGTTACATAAATTCCACTGTCATCCTTCTGGTCCTGGTATGTAGCCATGTTCTTATTTTCAAAGCTTTTCTTTCGGTTTACAGGGATTCTGTGTCAATATATCCTAACGAGAAATCTGCAACAGATTTTCTTGAAGAACTTTCACTTCGAAATTGTAAATTTTATTTTTCTCATTTTTTATGTAACACAATTAAATGAGGCCACTTTAGTGGCATTTGGGGGATGCAGTTAACTTTAGGTAAAATTTCTTTCTGATTTGGGATATGAAAGTTTCATGCAGGGAAGAAAAGAAGTGTCCACCTTATAACAAGAAGAAGCAAGCTGGTGGTGAGGAGATATTCTAAGAGGAGGGGTCAGATGTTTCAGCCATGAGACATAAAAGCAGAAGATAAACCTACGTGTTATCACCTAGGGCAGTGGTCAGCAAACTGCGGCTCATCAGCCACAGTTTGCTGCTCTGTTGACTAATGAGTTTGCCGACCACTGGCCTAGGGTATTGGTACAGTCTCTAGAAAGACTATGCAGTCAAGTTACCACAGGCAGGGCTCATGTGACACACTCATGAAATATAAATCACTGGTTTCACAGACAACTTCTCCAAGAGGACTAAACAAATAACACTAATGCCATACCACTTTGGTTTGCATTTGCAGCATGGAGGTGTTCAACTTAGGTAGACAGTTTGCACCTCGTAACCTTCTCCACCTGTTTCACTGGTCCTGAGGTGACTTATAAAGGCCATAAACACAGAGTGGGCACTCAACAAAATGCTGTTGAGTGAATTAATCTCATAGCTCTTCAGTAACAAATGTCCAATCAGTATTCAGTCTCAAAAACTACATCAGAGATAGGGAAACAAAAGTACAGAAGCCCAAATGGCAGAAATTGGCCAGATTTGTTCTTTTACCTACTAATGGATTCCTCAGGCACTCAGAAAAATTATAGATAGATAGATAGATATATAGATAGATAGATAGATAGATAGATAGATAGATAATAGATAGATAATAGATAGATAGATAGATAGATAGATAGATAGATAGGAAAAAAACAGAAATTTGGCTAAAGGTGATGACCATACCTTATCCCGAATTATTTTAGTCAGCATTCTTGTATCCACTCCATAGATTGCGGGGACCTATAAAAGAAATTGTAGTGACAATGAAATTGGAGGGAATTAGATCCAGCATATTGTTTTCAAGTTACAAACTTGGCATCATCTATCTTCTCGAGCAGTAAATAATTTCCTTACTCCTTCTTTTTCTGACCCAGGTGACTGTGTTGCCAGAACACAGCAAATTGCTGTTCCAGTTGGCACAGTATTCTTAATACCCTGGCATGTCCTCAGGAAAAAAAAAAAGAGAAATTCTGAACATCAATCTTCTGCTACAGTTTTGTTGCTCTTAGCACAGAATATTAAATAATATTACATACACACATACATACACACACACATTGAGGTAATGACATTTGTGAACTTCATAAGCAGTAATTTATAAATAATATGCAAATCCATGATTTGAGTCAAATGTAGTGGGCACTCTACACATTTTTCTGAAGGTTCTTGCCAAGTAAAATGTGCCCACCTACTTAATAAATCATGGAACATCACCATTTATTTTATTTTTATTTTCTTTGACTACTCTAGATAGAGATAGATATGGTATAATGAAGGAACAATGAGTCAGGAATCAAGAAAACCAGTTGTAATGTCTTTCTTTTCCACCAATTGTCTTAGTGATGTTTGATTTTCTCACCTGTACCTCAAAGAGCTAAATTGGTTTTTATCTTATACTTCCATTATTCTGCATGTCTGTGATCACGGAAGAAGAGTCAAAACACATTTATACAACAAACTAACAGGCCATGGATGAAAGCTTATATTTCAATTAGAAGTTCTGACACAGAGCAGCTATAATACCAGGTGCTCTAAATAGCACCAAGGAAATATTAAAGGTTGGGTGGAGGTTGAAGTGGGGTTTCCTGAATGACCTTTACAAAGATGAGCTCTGGAAGTGAATTCAGATGGTTGAGAAGAATATAGTAATGACCTGGGAGATGATATCACCTTCTTATCTCTTCTAATATTTAGAAAGAATGAGAACAAGGAAGCCAGGATGGAGATTTTTGTGTTTGTCAAACAGAGACCACATTTAGCTCCAATAGGCAGACGCTTACTTGAGATGTGGAGCTTAATAGAATAATATTCTGTCAATCACAGGGCCAGCAGCAAGTCAACAAAAAGCAGCTACAGCAACATTGAATATGAAGTTAAATATATAGCAGGCCCAGTAACTTTGTCTGACATTCAAATCAGGACAATCCTCTTAGTTAGTTAGAATAATTAAAATTGGGAAATATAAATTAGGGTTTATAAAATTTTTATTTATAACTTCAAATGAGATTATATTTCAGTCTACAGAGTCATAATGTGTAAGCCCAAAAAGAATCAATGACCATCTGTTTATATTCATTAAGAATTCAAAATAAAAAGAGTATGGTGTGATAATATAACCTGTACAAAGCCACACAGCTAGTTTATGACAGAGCTGGTACTGTCACCCAAGACAAAAGTTGCATATCTGAGTCTTGGATAAAAGGAAAGGGAGAGGTTGCTTGAGAGAACAGAAAATTTTAAAATTTGCTCTAACCCCTTCCCAGGATTAGAAATTCAACCAAGCGTGTATGACTGCCACCTAGTGGATAAGATGAAAATATGTGGTCCTACATGTTTAGAAGAAAATGAGATTAGACAGTTCAGCCTGTGTACTAAGAGAAAGAAATAGCTTCTGAAATAAAATAAAAATAAAAAGATTCCAAACTCATAATCTGCCTCATCTGTTTGTCCCTTTTAAATTATAGACATGTTCCCAACTTGCCACAGAACCCACCAATCATCCTTAGGTAAGGTTGGATGCCCTATCATATTTCTCACCTTCTCTTCCTGTAGCCATTGCCCTAGACTCTTGGTAGCCAGCCAGTGGTTGTAGTCATTGCTGTAATTCAGCACCAGCAAACCTGAAACCTAGAAAGACAAGCGGTCATTTAAAAGGGGTAACCACAAAATGAGCTCTGGAAGTGAATGTCTTCAAGAGTCAGTTTGCTATTTTTTTAAGCTTTATTCCATCCCATTGATCTGAGGCTTAAATTTTGGAGATGAAGAAAAAATCATCAACTGTTGGAAACCAAACATTGTTCTCATTAAATGGATGTAAACAGGAGACCAGAAGGCTGGTCAACCTTAATTGTTCTTAAAGGTCAGAGCTAATTACTCTGTTCGGTTGAAACATTGTTAGCTGAAGCAGCTTCTACCTGCTTGTTTCATGTTAATTTCTGTTTTTGTTATTTCCTGCCTAAAGGCTATGGGTGTGCCCCAAAGCCTTAATAAAAGGGAGAAAAATGCCAGAGCAAGTGGTAGTCCTTTCCACAATGGTTCTCAACCTTCCTAATGCCACAACCCTTTAATACAGTTCTTTATGTTGTGGTAATCCCCAACCATAAAATTATTTTTGTCGCTACTTCATAACTGTAATTTGCTACTGTTATGAATCTTAATGTAAATATCTGTATTTTCTGCTAGCTGTTCACAACCCACAGGTTGAGAACCACTGCACTAGAGGAAGGCTCCCGCCTGGTCCCCCAATATCACCAAATTAATATATTCTAGTCTCTTTCTTCATTTGCGTGTGGCCTCCTTCAGAATCCGAACCCTGAACCGGGAACCCTGAACCATGCAGGACATGGAAAGGGGCTCCCACAATCAACACTTTGATCTTAAAATATATAATTGTTACCTTAATTATTTAACATTTAAGAGAACAGTTTCACCTTTTTTTGCCAAATCCTGAGACTAAGATAGATCTCCCTTGTTGGCACCTTATATTTTTCCTCAATGGCATTTGTGATAATCTAATAAGTAATTACTTATTTAATGGACATGAAAGATAAAATATTTTTAATCTGTATTTAAAGGTAAAAGAGAATTTTGGGTGAAATTGTGAGAAACAGAGCGAAAGTAAATTTTTGAGTTGTTTGTATGGTCCACATTCATAAGATATGATCAAAATTTATCATTAATAGAAATTTTAATGTGTTTACTTTCAGACTAGCCTATAAGCTACTATAAGCTATCCTTTATTCATCTCCCAAAGAGAATAAAATAAAGAGGCAAATAATTAATACAGACTTATCAATTAAAAGGTGATTCATCACCAATTCTTATAGCATTACTATTATTTGGACTTATCACAATATTTTCCCAAATGAAGTCAAGTTGCATGCAAGGCATTAAAGAACAAATCCGAAGTGCCCTGGGAAGTAAAACTCAAAGTAATACGTTAAAGATTATTCTCATGTATCTAGGATGATGTTGAGAACATACATTTAACAGTCTATACTACGGTATTGAGGAAGAAACTTTACCCTAGTGTCTTAAAGTAACGTTGTGACATTTTTAATAGTCATCACTGGTACTACCTTAATTCCATCAGACTCCATATATTTGCTAAGTCCCATTTCATCCAATGCAGCGGTGTCAGGGGCTCCGCCATTCCCAATAATGGGATTGACCATGGTCAGAATCTGTCCCTTGTAGGCAGGGTCAGTAATAGCTTCTGGGTACCTGGGGAAAGATGCCAAAAAATTACCCACCAAAAAATGTATAGAATCACAATACCTTAATTACCGAACCCTTCAACATTACAGAACATGAACTCAAAATCCTACAGACCTATCTCTAGATTTTAGCAAACCTAAGGAAATGCTATGATAGAATATGAAAATTTAATTCATGATATGACTGAAAATAAAATAAAAGTGACTCTTAAGTCGTCAGACATATTCTCATATAATTTCCATTCCCTCAATTTCTTAATTTTTTAAAGTTCCACAGGGTCTTAATCTTAACTTTAAAAACATACTGCTTTAAAGTTTGTAGATATCCTGAAAATTTCTTGATTCTTCCAGACATAAGTGAGCCCAAAATGATACTTGCTATTGAAGGCTACCAGTTGCCTCAAAATATTAACTGTGGAAAAGTAAAAGGTTTTTTTTAATACTTTGTGGGATACTGAGGAGAACACTGAGTATGTCAGTGGTGGTTGCAAGGGTGCATATGTTTATGAACATCTATCGAACATTTAAAACACAGAGTTCATTTTTTGAAATATATAATTAACATAGTTTATTTTCAAAATAGCTTAGTTTAAGAAAAAGGCATACGTTTGAGAATTATTATCAACTTAGGAGAAAAAATCAATCCCACAAAAATTGACCCAAAGCATTTCTGACTTCTGAATTAAAATATCCAAATAAAATATTTTTAAAAAATAAAATAAAATAAAATATCCAAATAACTATTTTAAAGTACTACTGTGGAATTAGGGAGGAATGCAAAAGGGCTTTCTTTTAAAGTTCTGAGAAGGAAAATATAAGAATATTTGAGAAATCTCACCCCCATAAAGGCCAGAAGCTATCTATAGTAGCTTCTCTATGCATTGGAATGTGTTGCAATAAGTTTTTTGTCCCCTCTCCCATTTCACTTTCTGCAGAAAGAGTTAACCCAAGTCTTTCTTATAGATGACTACTGAAAGGGAATTTAGGATCTTCGGGGGACTGAATCCACAACCTTGAAACTGATAATGTTCAGGTAGGGCTGTAGTCAACATAAATTCTTCAACCCTCATCCAGACTAACTCCTCCCAGAACTACCTTTGCGGACAGAATGCTTAGCCTACCCACTCAGCATTCCCTAACGTGACTAAATCGCTGCGATACTTATCCACACCTCCATCAGCTAATTTCTCAGATGCCTCTCACTTGTTGGGAACTGATCATTTTTCAGCCAAGGCTTACACCTAGCGTAAATGCATTTCTTGAAGATGAAAAACAAGATAATTCCCTTAATTATCAACCCCCTCACCAAGTGAGCCCCACCATGAATGAAAGCAGCATTTCTCAATGACATATAGGGTTTGTGGACTAAGCTTATTAACGAATGCCTTATTCTCCATTTTAAAAAATCCTTAATTAATTTAATTTTACTTCTCTTTCTTCTTTCGGTAAAAGAACTGTCCATTTTCTTTAAGCATGCGCTTACAATACTTTCCAGTAAATGAATAAATACAGCTTGTCCTAGAGAACTGCAGCGTTAGAAGCAAATTAATCCATCAGGTCCTGTTTGACTTCTGTGATGTGACAAGATTTATTACCCATAATCTATCACACACAAGAAAACTCCAGTGCCCTCCATCATTCTGATCTATATTAAACAGTTGTTTGTTGGCAGGTATATTAACACGGCTAGTAATTAGTGCTGTCGAAAAGTTAAATAATTGCCTGGTGAGGGAAAACTTTTCAAGCAGGTTTCATGCACTGTAATTTAATGTTCTCACCAGTGGAACTATTTAAAAAACCATCTAATATTCCTCATTTCAAACAGAGAGCCAAGAGGTGAGAGGAAATGTACATTAATAATATCACCGGAGGTTTGGCCAATCAATATCTTCAATATCAGTTAACCCAGCGTCTCCCTGTCTTTATCAGGCTAACTTGAATTTCCCTAAAGAACTCATCAAATATTTTAGAGTTGGGTCTTTTGAATCTCTAATGAAAACCTCCTGAAACCATGTCGTCATTTTTAAAGACTCATACTTTTTAAAATTCCCAGCTGTGAATGACTGTATAATACAGCCCCCTCACTGTTTATACGTGAGGTTAAGTGATTTTCTCAATATCACATCATCAGTTATCATCAGGACGGAGACTGAAATTCTCTTGGCTCTCAGATGAACAAGCTAGGTGTGAACAGCTCTAGGATTTCTGTAGCAACTCATCCCTTAGCAGATCCTAACAACTAAGTTGGGTCTCAGTTGATAAAATCTGAAAATATCAGCTCTATGCATCTGCTCTCCCATTGAATACTCTAAATGCATCTGTTATATTGCCTTTCTTATTAGAGTATAAAACTGTATAAAACCCCAAGGCCTCTCTTAGCTCCTGTGGGTAGTTCATATTAGATGTGCATTGATTCTCAACTTCGCTAACAGAATGGCAATCGAGTGTGCCTCCCATCCTTCGCCCTGGTCCAATGTTCATCAGATCCTACTTCACATGGCAGAAGCCACTGAGTAATGTCACATAGACTGTGTCCTTGCACCCTATGTTTCTGGAAATAATTTTGTTCTGTTTTCCACCCTGGGGAAACACCATTCATGTCCAAGTTCCGTTTTCATTTACGGCAGCAGAGAGGGGTCTGTGTTGCTGTCTCTTTGCGGGGATGGTGGCAGTAGGCTACGCTCAGGCACAGCTCAACATCAGGGCGATGTGAAGGCTTTCTAGGATGCAGTGGTTTCTTATTCCCTCCCTGAGTAAGATCCTGCGGTTATCCCTCCACACAGAGCCAGAATACTCACCCTCCCAGGCCAGTATTAAAGACCACTTCACCAGCGACAGAGGACGGATGGCCAAAGGAATAGCCCTTCATCTTAGTTCCATCTTCCAGGACAATGTGCGCCGTCTGGGCCTACAGAAACAGATTCATGATTCTTAGCAGAGTACACGGTGTAAAAGCACAGCTAGCTGGGAAAAAATAAAATCCCACAGGTACGATACACAAACTGATTAAATAAATGCACAATATATTCGTTGAGAATGCACTGCCTAGAGTCAGAGTCGCTCTCCTGTTACTTGTCACTTTTCTTCCAAGACGCGGCCCTTGTCCCTGGCAGCTGTTTTATTTTGTTTTGCTGCAAAGAGGAACCGGAGCGTGTCAGTACATGTCTGTTCTAAGTCTACTTGTAGAGTTCTTGTCAGTCCAGAAATACTTCCACTGAGCTGAAAAGCTGCGTGTCTGTCCCTGCCCCCTTAATATTCCCTAGATCTGCTCAAGTATTGCTTGAAGGAAAGTTCACGGGTTCGCATCAACATTGTAAATGGTACCACGCAGCTCATCATCGTTCTGAGGTTTAGAGCTGGAAGGAATCTTTAAGGTTATCTACCCAATTGTGTTCTTGAATTTGATGGAGTTGTCCCAAGGGCTGCCTCCTCCGCCAGTTTTATGGCCATAAAGAAGCTGAAACTTCATGCTCTGTTAATACTGATACAAAAAGCAAGCACTATGGAACATCGGAAATTATATGTCTCTTGCTTTTTAGTGGAGTTAATTATATCCATGTCTGATTCTCTCTTTAAGTTAAAGGCATTCTGAATTGGATTACTTCGCCAGCCTAATCTTTGAAACAGCTTCTATAAAATCCTTGGCTTACAAGAGGGGACCGTTAGAGGAACTTATGTAAAAAGCAGGCTTTCCCCACTCCTCAGACATACTTTAAATTCTATTGTTGAAGCGATTTAATGTCAACAATGTCAGGAGAGAGAGAAATGTGTTAACCACACGTTGGGGTGCAAAATCTAGACTCTGTGAAAACCTCCTTGGCACACAATAATTGGAACATGGTTAAAGAAATAAACTATTTTTTAAAAACTCTTTTAATCGAGAAAATTTGCATAAAAATATTTAGTATATATTTTTTAAGATTGATGATGATATTATGGTTATTTTTAAGAGTCCTTGTTTTACAGATATACACTGAAGTACTGAAATGATTAAGGACAAAATAATATGAGATCTGAGATTTGCTTCAAAAGGGATTGGGAGAATAAGCAGGGTTATAGATGAAACAAGTCCGGCCGTGAGTTGAGATAGTTGAAGGGAGATTATTATACTCTTGTTCTCTCTTCAACGATTAAATGTGATCATTAAAAATAAAAACATTATTTGCTTTTCTTCCCTTACATTCTTAGAACTGGACAAATATAATTCTTTTGTATCCTGCTACCAACCTCCATTCCCACCACACACACACACACACACACACACACACACACACACACTGTGGTATGCAGCAGGAAATCAATAAATTATTTCTAGATTTCTGTTTCTAAGACCTTCTAGCTTTTCCACCTGCACACAGCTTTTCAAGTGTTAAAAAGAAAAATAACATTATTTTTCTATGGTGACTTTCACTGAAGAAATACAGTGCCTTTTTTATGTGCCAAGTACACATCTCAACATTGGAATAATTGCTCCTCGATGTAAAGTAGTGTGTATCTATCTTTAAACCAATATAGCAAGGGCCCAAATATTGTTTGTTTGTTTATGTGTGTGTGTGTGTGCATACACATCTATAATAATAAAAGCATGATATACTAATTAGACCAGATAGCCAAATGACCTTCCGAATGTCCTTCCAGACAAAACTACAGCTGCAAGGGCTGTAGCCCATTGCATGAATTTTGTGCATCAAGCCTCTAGTTAACTTATATATACACAAGACAATTTCAGTAGTTTTTATTACAGTGGATATGTATAAGATACTTCTTTCAAAATGTCAGTCTATATATTTAGTCGAGGTACAATGCATGAATTTCAAGGTTATATTTCTGAGAGAGCCTGGGAAAGTTCAATGCTGCACATTTTATATGTGTTTGTGTGTGTGAGTGTGCGGATATATGTACATGGGTAGAGTTCATAAAAAAAAAATTTCCCTTTACTTAGTATATCAAACTCCCTTTGAAGTTGAAGTTTGTTTTATCTATAGCCTGGAAACCAATGTTTGACATTTCAAGCTTGACACTTTAGTTTTCAATAGTTGTGGCTTATCCTCTCAGCCACTAAACTAAAAAAGCGTTTGGAATTAGCACAAAGGAAACCATGGTAATTAATGTGATATAAGTGATGATACGACTTGGCTGTCAGAGATCAGCTTAATACACAAGTTCTGAACTCTGCTCCTGAATCCAAAAAAATCATCTTTGCACATCACTTCTACTAACCTAATATTCTTATTTCATACCAGAGGCCCGGTGCATGACATTTGTGCACTCAGGGGAGCAGGGGGTGGGGAGGGTCCCCAGCCTGAACTGTGCCCTCTCTCAGTCTGGGACCCCAAGGATCCTGATTGCTGCTGCAGAAACGGGAGAGTCTCCCACCATCACCGCTGTGCTCACCAGATGTGAGCCCGGCTTCTGCTGAGTGGCACTTCCACAGAGGGAGTGCACTGACCACCAGGGGGCAGCCTCTGCCTTGAGTGTCTGCCCCCTGGTGATCAGTACATATAATAACAAACTGTCGTTCTGCAGTCCGGTCAATTTGCATATTAGTCTTTTATTATTTAGGATTTTAATGTTTCCACTATTATTGTTTGTTTATAATTCAAGACAGAGGTTGATAATTTTAGAAAGTAAGAGTGTAATGCTTAGTGTATTTCCAAAGACTATTATAAGCTCTTCAAATGTCTATGGTGATGGCTCTCAATAGGGTATGTCTAATGGCAAAATTCCTCAGGTAACTCTAACTGTTTCACCAGGTGAAACCCTTTGGTCCAAGTGATAAAAATTCACTGTCAAAAAATATTTCCTACTGAAAGTATTATCTTCTCTTCTCAGGGAAGTGATGTATAGCCTACATGCTTTTATAAAATGGAAGGGAAAAGGAAAAGCTTTTCTTAAATAACAAATTTGATAGAACCAAAAATAACTGTTCTCAGTTCACAAAACGTGTAAATTCCAGCTGTTTTCTATAAACCAGTTTTTCCATCCTATTCTGAGCCACATCTGCCTAAAAATATTACCTCATTAATATTTTTCTTCTACTTTATCCTCTTCTCATCTAAGAATTTCAAATTGTCTGATCTATGTGTTAGCCACCACCTAATGTTTTAAAGAAAGATGAAAATTAACATAAGCAAACCCAACTCCTGTTACCTTCTCCTACAATTTAATTTGGTATTTTCCTTCCTCTCGCCATGGGACTAGTTTTCCACTTGGCTTTCCACATTTTAAAGATATATTTGAGAAGACATTTACTGTTGCCTGAAATAGTCCCTGAGATTGTGCTCAATAGGTTTTTTTGCTCCTTTAATTATATTTTTTGTTCTTTCTGGCAGCTTTTATAGACCTTCCAAACCTCTTTCCAACTACACACAATATTGTTACAAGGCTTCTGTGTATTGCCCACAGTACCCTTTACAATCCACTTAACTCCATTGTCCTCCAATGAGTTTAAAATGATGAGCACCAACTGACTTATCTATGAGGAACTCTGAACAAAGAGCTATTATTTAGAATCCCCTCTGTTGGCTACGAGTTCCCCAAATGCTATTTCATTCCAACAAATCCAAAAGAAATCACCTTGTTATTATCGCAAGGTATTTTAGAAGCCTCAGTCCTAGTAAAAAAAAAGAAAAGAAAAAAAAAAAGGTCCATAGCTTAGGAATTAGACTATACTATTAAGTTATAATTATGTGCCTACTGGTAGAGCACTGTGGTACTGTAAATGTTGGAAATGCAACATTTCTCTGATAAAGAGAAATATGTACACGTGTAGAATGTCAGGAAAAATAACCAAAAAATTATATTAATATGAGTTCTACAAAATAAAGAACCTCTATTATGAGTGCTTAATTAAGTGAATATTCCAAAAGGACAGTTTAGATGTTCAAGTCACAACATGTGCCAAGGACTATGCTAAGCTCTGGAAATACATGGATAAATGTCTCCGGTCCACCCATGTAGTAAAAGGGCTAGATATGCACATGGGTGGAAAACAGAGGAGACCTCAAGAACAACACTGAAGCACCTGGATGTACAAAGACACAAAAAGTTTCATCACTTCTCCAGGAGATGACTCTCTAATTTTTTTTTAAAAAATCACACTTTCTTTTCCATCCATGATTTAAGTAATAAAATTTTAAAGAAAAAAACATGTCACATTTTGAATTTGAAGTCCAAAATTTAAAGATTCCTTCTAGTCCCTGCTCAAATGTCATCCATCTTCTTGGTAAGACCTACCTTGACCCCCTTTTCAAAATGACAATATGCCCTAGTCTACTCTTTTCTCACAGCACTCATTGCCTCCGAATATAGCCCCTGGTGTCTAATTGAAAATGTCTGTCTTATCCCACTAGAGAGTGAATTTTTTAAAAAATATATTTTATTGTTTTTTTACAGAGGAAGGGAGAGGGATAGAGAGTTAGAAACATCGATGAGAGACATCGATCAGCCGCCTCCTGCACACCCCCTACTGGGGATGTGCCTGCAACCAGGATACATGTCCTTGACTGGAATGGAACCTGGGACCTTTCAGTCTGCAGGCCGATGCTCTATCCACTGAGCCAAACCGGTTTTGGCTAGAGAGTGAATTTCATGTGGGAAGAGTACAAGGTCAGCTTTGTTCCCTGGTGTGCCTCCTATCCCTACATCAGTGGTTGGCACAGGATAGACGATATTTTCATTTTTGTTGGATGAAGGATCATTGAGTATCCATCTCACAATAATAACATTTTTAAATGTATTTTTATTCATTCATTTTTTTAGTCTGTTTGAGATATGAATTTAAAAACAAGCAAGTTGTTTTGAGTTGTCTTTTCATTATGTTTAACTAACAGTGCCTTTCTATCCTATCGTAAATGTAGTCTCATTTAATAGTGAAAAAGAGATGTATCATTGAGAGATAAAAGAGTGAGAAGGCGAAGGTGGATGGTTACACCAGGATACACCAGGATACACATAACAAACATACTAGTGTTCAATCAAACAAACATATTAGTGTTCAAATATATAATGGGCAGAGTTAAGCCAAATAATCATGGTGATTCAAAACAAAAGAATTATTTGTATCATTTTATTAGTTATTCCACATGAAAAAGTTAGGTGGTGTCTAAAATACATAACCAACTATTTCATTCTAAAACATAGGAGTAAAGAAAGAAAATCCTGTATTATTCAATTTAGTTTTAGAATAATTTCTACAAATGAATCTTGCAGAAAAATCATTTTACATTTCTCATATTATTCTCACATATATTTGCCACAATAGATTGACATGAAAAGTCTAAATCTAATTCAAAAGGGATCAAAAGTTATTTTGAACACTAAAAACTATTAACTTTTTAATCACCAAAATTAATTCAATAAACATGTATTATTTACCTTGCTCATTAAGAAATCTGAGTATAGCTTGCTTCTGTGAACCAATCATTAACGAGCAATTCAAGCAAGCAACAAATTCTAAGGGGGGTTTAATCTCAGGAGAATTGCGAAGGATTTTACTTTGGTTTGCTCTCACTAAATATATGGAAAACAGCTTTTCTCCTTTCAAAATATGAATATGCACTTATACAACTATTATTTCCACCTGGCTACTCTGGGTTTTTTCTTTGTTGTTTTTAATACGTCCTTCCCTATCAAAAAGCCGTGTTTTCCAAACAACTTAAACAATAATAAATCTGGTGATCTGATCCCTATCTGTTTGAATGGTATGTCTTATTTCTCAATAGATTCTAAACTTAGAAGTTGAGGGGAAGGTATGATTATCACCACTAAAATCCTACTACTATTAAATATCTAGCAAATTCTAATTGGTTGAATGAATGAATGGCTATCAGGTGGCAAAGATGGTGCATAATTCTACTTTATTTCTCTGGGAGATACGGACTAGCTTGCAAATAACACTCCTGCTTTGCTCCCAGTCATATTTACACTATTCCTCTCAGGCTCTGCTCACAAAAATGAGAAGTGATGGGCAATTTATCGCTGTATTTAATTCCACATGATCTATTTCCTGGAGACTAGGTAAAGAAATAAAGAACACCTGTGTCAGTAGTATTTTTCTCTTCCATATTCCACCAAGTAGAGATGTAAATGGAGACAGCAATTTCTTCTTATAAAGCCATTATATCATAATTAAGCTTTATTCGCACTTTAGTAAAATTACTTTAATCAGATAATCTGCTAACTGTTTAGCAGAATAGTGCTAAATGATTAAATAATGAATTCAGTGAAAGAGGAAATTTATAACAGAGAGAGAAAGATAAGCACACTCTCTTCCATACCCACCTTCCCCATTATGTATTTTAATACTGATGTTATTAAATATTTATTTTTCATTTTATATTTGATATAATTTTTACTTTTAATCACATTTGGGATTCTTAATTCATTTGTCTTATTTTTGGTTGAACTATTTTCTGAAACCTAGATTTCTTATTCAATATTTTTTCTAGGAATAATGAATCTTACAAATCTTTCAAATCCAAAGATATTAAGTCAAGATATTAAGTCTTTCCCTCTCTCTCCTTCTCTCTCTCTCTCTCTCTCAACTTTTCCTAATATCTCTTGGAAATAATAACATTTAAATATCATGTGGTTCTAAGAATCCAAATTTAGGGTAAGAATCCAAAGGCTTTTGAGAGTCTCAAGAAATAAAGTTCTGCTATTAATGAGGATTCTAATGAAGAACACTGCAGGACACCTGAGTGCTTTCTTTCTTCGCATAGGCTCCAAACATGAGAATTAGCCCAGTCCTAGCTGGTTGGGCTCCATGGATAGAGCGTAGGCCTGGGTTATGAGTTTGGTCCCCAGTCAGAGGGGGGGGGGGGGAAGGGGTGAAGGAGTGCAGGAAGCAAGAATCAATGATTCTCTCTCATCATTGATGGTTCCATCTCTCTCTCCCTCTCCCTTCTTCTCTGAAGTCAATAAAAATATATTTTAAAAAAAGAATTATTCCAGACTTCAGGTGAGACTTTGACATAGCCTCTAAACATCAGCCAAAGCCCAAGGTCCTTAGGTGCCCCCAAGTTGGCCAAAGTTCAAGAGTGGACATTCACTTTTGGGGGCCTAAAGAAGCACAAAGTCAGCATGCAAGTATCTCAGATTAAATTCACACACACACACACATTTCTCTATGCCTTCTAAAAAATCTCTTGATTGACCTCGAACCAATGTTTAAATTGTATCTGCAATTAACATCTACAAGGCTTCAGAATTATATTTTGCCCTCCATATAATTAAACTGTAAAACATACAAACAAGCCTTGCCACACCCACACCCCCCACACACACACACACAAAAAAAATAGTTCAGGGATTTATAACCAATATGGATGCCAAGGAAAATGCATTAAAACTAGTTTATTCTTATAGTTTGATTTCTTTTAGCCTGAAACATACAGATATTGTGGATCTGAAAGCCCAGCTTCTGGTTGAGCAGCGCCCGGCTGTGGGAGCGCACTGGTCACCAAGGAGCAGCTCCTGCGTTGAGCACCTGCCCCCTGGTGGTCAGTGCACGTCATAGCAACCAGTGGTTCTGGTCATTCAGCCTTAATGGTTGCTTAGGCTTTTATTACATAGATGCTCTGTTTGAGATCAAGTTTAAAAGTGTAGATGTTGCTAAGCATTTTCAAAAATAAGAAAAATGCAACCGCTATTGATGGGAGTCACACAACCCAATTCCCTTTCAGAAAGCTTTGAAAAGTGCCCATGGTGGTGTGCTTGGCTGATTTAGAGGGCTTAGTCTTAGGAAGTATTACTCAACATTAAAACACAATTTATAATTTAACCTATAAATGTTTTTGAAACAGCCTGTGTTCATTATTGTTTTAGGCTTGTGCTTTGCATTTGGTATTGTTATTAAAAATCATCCACTTGTTCATTTATCATTCCACATCCCGGCATCCTTCTGAGCTAGCTTCAAGAATATTGATTCTCCACTTTGAATCAGTTTTCTTTGGCTCTTTTAGCTCAAAACACTGGAGACAAATCAAAAATATATTTTCCTTGCAGTCTAAGATTGCTTATGGTGAACACCTATCACGTTAGACTTTTGCATACATGGAACTTGCAGGAATATGTGAGAAAGAAACAAATTGAAAAAACAGCATATTCTGTTCCAAACACATGACAATATTTTGGTGGAAGTGGAAGAAATGTGTCAACTCTAAACAGCACTGCCCTAAAATATTCTACCTAAAGCATTACTAACGGCCACATAAAACAAGAATCCTTACTGATGCTTTGATTTAAACAATGTGTTCTCAAAATGCGGCCAGTAAAAGGAAAGGAAAAATATAATTTATTTTGTATTAAGATAAAGCGCAGTATATAAATGGGCTTTTGAGTAAGCAATAAAATTACAGCAGGAGAAATGATTTAGAGCAGTCTGAAGCCAGGTTAAACAACTATGGCTTCAAATTTATAAGCACGGTAACAAAAATGCCAAATTAAAATGATCCATGCGATGTCTGAGGCCCAATTATAATTCTAACCGGATTTGCTACACGTGTAGTTGTACAAAACAGACTTTACTGACTCCTTGTGCTAACTGCAGCTCTTACACATCTCTGAAATGGGAAGTACAGCATCGTTTCTTCCCCCCGGGTGTGAGAATTCACCAGTAAAATGTTCTGGATCTAAAGCTTCTTGAGCTAATTTTTTTTATTGAATTTATTGGGTGATACTGGTTGACAAAAGTATACAGGTTTCAGATGCACAATTCCACAGCACAGCTTCTGGGCGTTATGCTGTGTGTTCACCACCCAAGTCAAGTCTATGGTCTATCACCATTTATTTTCCTTTTATCCTCCTCTACTCCCCCCTCTCCTCACCTTCTTACCCCTCCCCCCTGCAATCACCACACTGTTTGCAGTGTCCATTGGGTGTTTTTTGTTTTTTCATTTTTGCTCAATCCCTCTACCTTCCCTTCAACCTACCCCACCTAACCACAGCTGTCAGCCTGCTTTCTAGCTGAGTCTATCTCTGTTTTGCTTGTTAGCTCATTTTCTTCATTAGATTCCACGTGTAAGTGAAATCATACAGCACTTGTCTTTCCCTGACTAAGCCTCAGGCTAATTTAGCAGTAAGTTTCATAAAAGGTCTGAATATAAAACATTATAGCTCCAGTAAACCTCTTAAGTTGGTAGTGAAAATAAAACTGATCTACTCTGGGAATCTGACTCTACTACTGTAAGATTGTCATGTAGATTATTTGCATATGTAAATTATTTGCATGTCAGAAAAAGTAGAAGCCCCATGTGTTTATTTCATTTTCACCAAGGCCTGAAGCTATATAACATGTTTGATTTCTGGCTTATCTCATGATTCTGAGCTAGTAGTTCATGCCAGTGCTCATTCTCTTAAGAATCAAGTAAATCTGAGCCAAGATTTGCAAGAAGGAAGCTTAAAGCCAGAATTTATTTCAGTTTCTTATTGCATAGGTCATTTGGTAAAAAGCTAAAATCTTGGAATATTCTGGATTGATACATGAAAGCTTATTTTTTATTCTTTAAGTTACACTTTCAAAATGTGGGTCCTCACAATTCAGAATTACAGCACAATTTGCTCTCTAGAATATTTAATGAGACTTGGCTGTAGTTATAATGTCAACATTTCAGGATTTCAAAATACCGTAACAGCAGTAATCAATTAAGCCTTACAACATCCCAAGTCAATATTCAGTCATCTGCTTTTGGTTAAACTTCAGCCAGCGTTGGGGAAATAGAACCTACGAGGTTGATTTCCTTGAATACTTCTATGTTTGGGGCATTTATAAGTAAATGAGTCAGATTTATAAGTCATTTTTATTTCAATTATACTTCTCATTATAAATAAAATATGGCACTTAGGAAAATTCCATTATAAAATATGTTTAAAAATTTGAGGTTTATTAACATCTGCTGTGTGGTACAATGTTCTGAATCTAAGAGGTATCTCCAATGCTATCTGGTAATTTTTACTTCATAAAATGATCTTCTATTTAATTCTACATCAGAGAAAAAACTTGTTCAGTAAAATTCTTAGTGATATAACAACCCAATTGATTCATTTGCAAGAGCTTCACATTAACCAATAAGCTCTCTATGGGATTTTAAAGACCATGATGCAGCGTTTATTAAATTGGGAATAAAATAAAAAGAATAGAGGAGAGTTGAAAATACTTTCATGAGTTGAACTCCTTGGGCCAGATGAAGAAAATCAAGTGTAAACTTGATATCACCGGTGGCTGAAGAGTCCAACAACAAGTGTGACCTGGTCCATGTAGCTGTCTTCAGTCCTCTGTCCTTGTAGAAACCCTGAGGAATGCTGGTCACAGGGAGCATGCTCGGTCTTACATGGAAAACTCCTGCAACCTTGAAGTGACCTCTGGTGTGCTCACTGCTTAAGAGATATTGGGAACACTCTACTACATGCCCACCGTTAGCACAAATCAGACCTATTAAGAACTTCTAAAGAGGATAGGAGGGCAGAGGAATGTTCTCTGTTTCCACAGAAGTGGGTTCTAAATCAGCCTTTAAAACAACAGTAAGTCTGGCTAAGCATGGTTAAATGGAAACTCCAGGCATCATCAGCAAGAGAGGGGAGCATGAGGCCAAGGCCACTGCCATTGCTTTGGGCATTTCCCTCACCTGAATCCTTAATTTCCAACCCAGAGCTGGGACTAGGGTGAGGCAAGTGAGGTGCCTCGAAGGCAACAAGGAAGAAAGGCATCCTTGCCAAGACCGGTTTGGCTCAGTGGATAGAGTGTCGGCCTGCGGACTGAAAGGTCCCAGGTTCGATTCCGGTCGGGGGCATGTACCTTGCTTGCGGGCACATCTCCGTGGTGTGCAGGAGATGGCTAATCAATGTCTCTCTCTCATCGATGTTTCTGACTTTCTATCTCTCTCCCTTCCTCTCTGTAAAAAATCAATAAAATATATTTAAAAAAAAAAAAGAAAGGCATCCTTGGTCCTGGTAGCGAGAGTCTCCTTCCATATTGCACTTAGCTCTCTTACTCCCTAGTCTAAACTCTGTTCAGCTATTGCTTTTTCAAAGACTTCGTGGCAAGAAGTTCAAAATATCTGTTGATGACAAACAAATGAGTTTATATTTCAGAAAGAGGGCTATGAAAAGTGGAGTACATAAACAAAAATGTTCAAAAGAGAGGCCACTTCCGATTTAAAGAAATATTGTCCACCAACAATATGTAAAGTTGCTCACCTGTTCCAACTAATTCTGCAACATCTCACTTGGGATTGGAATATTCATTTATTATTTCAATAATTTGGATTATCATGGATGAAATCCGGTCCTAAAACCTATCTTTAGTAAAAGTATAATACAGTTATTTTTTAAAGTGAGTGATAATCATACCTGTATCCCACCTCTACTATGTACAGAGGCTCCAATATAACAATAAAATCTATTTTCTGTGAATGTCTTTGAAGCTACTACAATATAACTAAATGGTTCTAATTGTAGGAGTTTTTGTAGTTGCCAATTCTAATCAAATCACAATAGCTCCTCAAGACTGAGCTACGTAGATATTTCTATGTTAGAATCAGAATATAATAGCTTACAGAATGAAAACCTTTCAAAGAAAATAATGATTCCTGTGACTGATTTGTATTTGAAGTGCCAGAGATAAGGATACTTAGATAGTTAGTTTCCTGCCTTCATTGTAACACAAGTCACAATTTTTAAAAATAAATGGATTAATGTTAGAAGCAATTTTTATTGCACCCTTTTCTATTCATAAGGGGCTTAACCTTTCTAATTTAAATAACTTAAATTTCCAAATTCATTTGCAAGTAAAAACAAAACCATTTATTCTTGGTTACTTTCCAAGACTTCTGAATTCAGAGTTTTAAATTTGTTAAGTTTCTTGAAATCAGAGACTATCTCCATTAACTATTTATTTCCACTTATTTTTCTATTTGTATACTATCAGGATAAAAGTTTCATGTTTACTTGTAAAATAATGAATTAATGAGTGAATAAAATGGGATATTAGGTTGTACCTCCTGCCTTTTGGAAATGAATTCACCATAGTGGGAAAAAGATATTTGCTTCATAATCTTTTAGTCTAATTCATTATAAGCAACTAGAGACCCGGTGCACAAAATTCATGCATGGGGGGTCTCTTAGCCCACACCCTCTCAATCTGGGACCCTCGAGGGATGTCTGACTGCCCTCTCACAATCCAGAACTGCTCACTCCCAACTGCTTGCCTGCCTGCCTTCCTGATTGTCCCTAATTGCTTCTGCCTGCCAGCCTGATCATCCCTTAACCATTCCCCTGCAAGCCTGATTGATGCCTAACTACTCCCCTGCCAGCCTGTTTGCCCCTAACTGCCCTCCCTGCAGACCTGGTCATCCCTAACTGCCCTCCCCTGAAGGCCTGGTCACCCCTAACTGCTCTCCCCTGCAGACCTGGTTTCCCCCACAACTGCTCTCCCTGCAGGCCTGGTTCCCCCCACAATTGCTCTTCCCTACAGGCCCGGTTGCCCCCAACTTCCCTCCTCTGCTGGCCTGGTCCTCCTAACTGCCCTCCCCTGCTGGCCTGATTTCCCACAACTGTCCTCCCCTGCTGTCCTGATCCCTCCCAACTGTCCCCCCCACCCTGCTGGCCATCTTGTGGAGGCCATCTTGTATCTACATGGGGGTAGCCATTTTTGTGTGTTGGGATGATGGTCCATTTGCTTATCAGTCTTTTATTACATAGGATATCTTCCTAAAGATAAGTTTAATATAAGGCAAAGGTGAAAAAAATCACCACTACCAGTATTTGAGAAATTGCATTATATATCTTGTCATTTGTGGATGTGTATTTGTAGCCCTCGAATAACATGAAAAAACTCTGATCTAACTCTCTACTGAATCCTACTGAAAGGCATAAAACAGAATTTATTTTTTCAATTATCCAGTTTTGATTTTAAACTATTTTATAGATTTTTAGGTACTGGTCATGTGTGAAGGTCACACAATCCTTTGAATAATCATTTCCACACACTGATGACAAAATTTAGGTTTGAGAAGAATATGTGACTTGACCTAATTTAGAGCATTTATAAATACAGAGGAGGGATTAGAATCCATATCAACTACCATTATCTGAATGTAATAATGAGCACTGAACATGATACACTACTAATAGAAAGAGATTATGGTTTCTAAAACCTTCATATTTTAATATTTTACAGTCATTGATCATGTGTATCTTTAATATCAAATTCTTTTTTGTTTGTTTGCTTGTTTTGTTAATCTCACCTAAGGATATTTTGTCCCATTGATTTTTAGAGTGGAAGGCAGGGAGAGAGGGAGAAGAGAGAGAGAAACACTGATGTGAAAGAGACACTTCCATTGGTTGCCTTCTGCACACGCCCTATCTGGGACTGGTACATGCCCTTGTACCTGTCCTTGACTGGAATTAAATCTGCAACCCAGGTACATGCCCTTGACTGGAATTAAACCCACAGCCATTCAGTGGGCAGGCTGATGTTGTAATCATTTAGCAACATTGGCCAGGGTCATAACAAATTATTTTTAAATGTAGGGCACCTTGAAATTTGTTGCTCTTCCCATACGTGAAATGTAGCTGTCTATTAGCAGATATGCTATATAAATACGAGCCACAAACAGTTACGCAAGGGTGTGCCACATGAAAGTACAAGTATGTCACTGCTGTTATCAAACCCACCCTCTCTGTCACCAAAGGGAGAATGACTTCCAAAGACATTGAAAGGCAACCAATAGAGGCAGTGTGTGTTGACCCTGAGAGCTTATCTTCCACAACCTAACTCTAGGCAAAATTGTCCTCATTACTATTTATTCTCATTGAAGTTATAGATGAGTACCTTTGACATATCGCTCACACTGAACCGAAACCAGATGCTCTCATAGTTTATAGCTCCTCGCTGCATCTTCGGTGATGTTTTAGATCAGTGGTTCTCAACCTGCCTAAGGCCACGACCCTTGCATACAGTTCCTCATGTGGTGGTGACCCCAAACCATGAAATTTTGCTACTGTTATGCATCGTGATGTAAATATCTGCATTTTCCAATGGTCTTAGGCGACCCCTGAGAAAGGGTCATTCGACCCCAAAGGGGTCGCGACCCACAGGTTGAGAACCAGTGTTTTAGACCATTTCTTCTTTCTGCTCTCTTATTAAAATTAATCTGAATTTAAAAAAAAATGGTTCCTGGGTTTCTTAATTTAAAATGGTAGGGTTTTTTTAATCCTTTATCCTGAGATCTTGACTTACTTTTCTCACTCTATCTGTGTTTTTTGTTGTTGTTGTTGTTTTGGAGTTTTGTGTGTGTGTGTGTGTTTGTGTGTGTGTGTGTGTGTGTGTGTGTGTGTGTGTGTGTGTGTGTCTGTGTATGTATCTGCCCTCTCCCACTCTTACCTCCCACCTCTCACTCCTTACCTCCTGTCTCTTTTTGTCTGTCTCTCTCTTTTCCTTTCCTTTTACTCCTTTCCCTTCCCCACGCCTGTGGAGGCCATAAGAATCTATGGGCATTGCTAAACCCTCCAGATGTCACTCATTTACAACCGTATTGAACCCTGACTGGAGCAACCTAAGCAGTAGAATCTGTAGAATCGTTTGAAGGACTTTTAGTCAACCCAGTGGACATATAAAGTATAATCAGAATACTTAAAACGATTACAACCTAATTTCATATTCACTGAGAGAAATTGTCCAGGGGTTCTTTCTACTTCACTTTTCATAGATCTTACTACTAAAAAACTACTGAGATTACTCCAGCTTTATATTCACAACAGGCGATTTGCATTGTCAGAGTTCCCATGGAGTAGCTTCAGACTTTTCTGGTAATAAATGTCTTCACAAAGGTACAGAAGAAACAGAAGCCTGGTGACATCCCATAATTCAGGGGTCGGGGCAAGGAAGAGCACTTAATGATCCCCTCCTGGACCTGCTCTTCAGTTATGTATACACTCAGCGGAACAGAATTATCAGCTGCTAATTGTCTCTGTCTTTCTCTGCAAACTAAAACTCATAAATCTGGCCTTCTACAGAAGGACTAAGAGGAAAAGGGAAAAATCATTGTCTACACGAAGATCTGCAAGTATCAGATATTTTCCTTTCAGAGAATTTCTGAGAAAAGAAGACATTTGAAAAGATAAAAGTTTACAGGGAGACAATACAGAACAGGGGCTTCACACACCGTCATGTGGCTCGTGAATAAAAGCAACCCCATGTTTGAACCCAAACTGTGAGCAGTAGCGTCTTGGCACACACAGAGCCCTAAAAGCTTTTAACATATTTGCCTTCCAAACAGGACACTTACAGTTTACATGTTAACAGGGATCGTGACCCTCCTTTGGTAGTGTGTGAACATATCGCTGTATTTTTTTACTCAGAGCAGATAAAAATAAGGTTCAGGTAAATCAGTAGATTCTATGGTAAAGTAAACGTTGATAAGTTAATATTTCAGAACTGCATTCAAGTATTTGCTTCACACTACACTACGTCCCACACAATTTGATCAGAAGCAATGGGTATGAGAATATTACCTTGACAGAAAGGAGCCTCACACCAGGTCTTGAAAATTTCCATTGGTGTTGTGCAGTCACATTGGTAAAGCCAAAACCAGTCCTCAGGGTCTTCACTACTTTGCAAGCTGTCAAAATCCTCGTCATTTTGAAGGTGTTGATTTGAGACTAAAATTAAATGAAATTACATATATTTGATAAGAATTCTGTTATGATATTTTTTTTAATTAATGCGAAAGAAAGCTGGGGAGAGGGGAGTACAGTCAGGTGCTGAGGGCTGACTGCACAGGGATCTTTGAATTTCCATTCATTCTGTTATTAAATGTCTTCAGCCACAGCTCCTCCTTCTCTTAACCCCTCCTCCCAAGGTAATGCCCGGAGATGTTCTATGGACATGTAATACGAATTGCAAAACATCAAACACTGCCTTCTCCTGCTGAAATAATGCTAGTGTTGGGGAAAGCCAGTCAGCCATCAAAGGAATTGC